>CAIGRP010108193.1:0-38551 GCA_903798385.1 Fraxinus cuspidata | reverse complement strand
GTTGATAGGTGAAATCTGGATCCACTACCCCACTCGCTAAGTAGTTAACATTGTCCGCGTACCAAGGATCTTTTTCCAATTGCAATTACTGCTCATTAGGAAAAACTTCATTGATATCCACATCATTAATATCGTAACAAGTAATATAGTGAATATTTGAGTCCGGATTATCGCTCCCACAAGGACTTTAGACCTTAATTTAATTTTCGTAACTCATATTTGACAAAGCAAGTAAATATTTATGATAATTGTAATTTTTTTTCTAACTACTTTTAACAAATTGAAAATATAAAAAGATTGTAAATAACGGATAATTGGAGAAACATTTATGTGATAAATATTATGGCATAACAATTTCATCTATTGATTACATATATGCTTAATTCAAAATTTATAACTTAATGTAGTATTCGATCGAATTCTTCTATTGTATTCAATTTACCTCTCTCGAGTTCTCATTGAGCCTATTTAACTAATTAAATTTAATAGAATCAATTTTATTTAAACGAAACACTGGTTCTAAGAATTCAAATTATGGCCGCAATAATCAGTATAGGTAGACACGTTATACTAATTTACCGGATTTTATTATATGGTCTAAATTTCAAACTCACATCTCGATTCATAAGAAATTCACANAGAATCAATTTTATTTAAACGAAACACTGGTTCTAAGAATTCAAATTATGGCCGCAATAATCAGTATAGGTAGACACGTTATACTAATTTACCGGATTTTATTATATGGTCTAAATTTCAAACTCACATCTCGATTCATAAGAAATTCACATAATTATCAAATTATTGATCAGATAATTTAATGCATTAAACTTATAATAAAATCAACACATAAATAAATAAACACATAAATCTTGAATAAAAAAAATAAAGGATCACAAGTCGACTAAATCGTTTTCCCTAATATAAAAATTAGTTATTCATATTGTAAAAATAAAAACACGCAAAAGTGAAAAGATATTTCCAAAAAATGACGAAACGTGAAGATTTCTGGTGTTTGCAGTTTTCTTTCTTTCCTTTTCTTTTTCTCTTCTTTTCCTTTCTTTTTTTCTATTTCTTCTTTCTTTTTCTCTTTCTTCTGCGTTCTATCTCTTCTGTCTTTCTTTTTCCTATGTGTGTGTGTGTGTGTGTGTGTATCCCCATCTACATAGGTTTAGGGTAATATATATATTTAGATTTAATTTGGACCTCAATTATAATTTTGAATACAAGTCTATTAAGACCCCGTTTAATTCCAACCCATTTAATATATAATTTCTCTACAAGGAAGTCATTTTTGGATTTTGCCAATTTTCGTCACTTTTGCATTATTTTCTCAAATTCTTCATTAAATATAAAGTTTTACCTACAAAACACAATATAACCTAAATTAGATAGAATTTAATCACAAAGACAATAAAATATCATGATTTAGGGTCACAAATAAGTGTATAAAATACACTTATCAAATACTAATTCCATCATGGAGGCAAAATATGTAGCGACGTGTAAAGCTGCTAAAGAGGCTGTATTAAAGGTGTAATAATTGATGGGCTGGTTCAAACTACATGTCCATGTAACGAATCAGCAAGGCATGTTCTTGTTAGAGGACTGACCCGTGATGGTTTGCATGCAGAGACTGGCTAGTAAAAATTTCGTAAGCCCAAGACCATCACATAGTACAGAATTGTTCTAGGTCGATCCATGAAATATGGCTTGTGGATTTCTATCAGCCTTATTTAAAGACTTTCATGCCTTCAAATAGGGCTGTCAGGTGACAATATTTAAATAAGTTTTGACACATTGTCCAGGTTTGATAATTCGAAATCATTTTTTTAATGTTATTGTCCTGTTGACCTGTTCATGGGCCACTTTTAATGGCTAGGTCTAATTGATACCACAAAGTTGTATAGTTTAGGAAGTTTCTAAAGGACCTTAAAGTGGTATCTTCAATGCTAGGTACAATGATAATTTATTGTGATAATAGTAGGGTGATTGCCAATCATAAAGAACTTCTTAGTCATCTACGGCAAGTACATCGAGAAGAAATACAAAAGCTTATTAGAGAGATTGTTCATGAGGAGATGTAGTTAGCAAGATTCGAGATGGGCCCATTCACCGAGAACTTACCAGCTATAGTTTTAGATGCGCATACCAAGAGAATGTGTACTCTTGATATCTAAAGTGCAAGTGGGAGTTTGCTATTACCCTTAGAATGGTATTTTTAGATGATATTATAATTATAATGAAACCTTTTCAAGATCATGAAAATATTACAAATTGTATACTTAATAGGTCGAGTATGGTAAGACACAATTTTTGACATAAGCAAAACATATCTTTTGTAATCGGTAGATAAAGTTAGATGCTTTAGGTTGATAAGATTGTATTATCCTTATTGGAATTTGTCTAGATCTTAAAAATAAGAATAATTATGTGTTCAATTCACTTTAAACATGACCACATTGATGACTTATTCATTGCCGTTAAGAATAAGACTCTATTTGATCATTGAACGAGTCACCTAAATCTTGAGCGAGTAATGTACCTTTGTTACTAGCTCTAATTCTTTAGGGTGCCAATGAGTGAAATCTTGAACGGAAGATCAATCTCGATTCAAAAGGTAACGATTTCAGATCATCTATTTGCAATATAGGAATATGTTAATCATTTCGTTAAGATCATTACACTAAGGGACTTTCAAGTGGACAATTAAATGAGTCTAGTAGTCCGGAAAGGGGATCGTTGGACTCTGTGTGTAATTTATTCATGATGAACTTTACTTATGAAAATGGGATCTAGAGCTGTGCATATTGGAAGGCAAATAGATTATTATGACAACTCCAGTATATTAGAGGTCAAATGGGGTTAACTTGTGGTATGATGAACAAAGGATATTATCGGATCATGACTTTGGTAATTTTCACTCAAATCGAAAGTTCAATTTCGATTCCGTAGTAGAATGAACCAGATTTAATAAATAAGTCAATTGGTCAAGAGTTTACCAATTTGGAAACATTATTTATTAGAGCTCAGGTTTTGTAGATCCATTTTGGTAACTCTCTGGGCTCCAAGATAGATGTAGAACTTAATTGATCTACCGCAATAATTTCAAGTAAAACGGTGCAAAGTAGATATTGCCTTGATTGTAGATACATAAATATGTCACTTAAGGGCACGATTCCCAGGGGTTCTGGATTTTGCACATTTCAAGGCATCAAATAGAGATACAAGGAAGAGAATGACCATTTAAAGCATGCTTCTAAGGTGTACTCTTTAGTCTATAATGTGAGGACTTAAGCCACTAGTCTATCACATTTTTGGAGTTCAAAATTCCTTTCTTTATTGATATTTTATTTGATCGAGGTAGGAAATATCTCTATGGTTTGTTTTTGGCTCTAAATTTCAATAGGAATTAATTTCCTTTGAGATAAAGAAACTAAATACCAAAAAGTGGTATTACAAACTTATAATTTCTCATTTGCCAAAGATACTGAGTATATGCATTACCTCTGTCCAGTTTTCTAGTCCCAAATTATATTGACAGTGAGATATTCAGTCTAGTTCAAAGCATAGCATAACAATACCCCTCATTTTCTTTTGAAAACCCATTTGAACCCAAGATTCAAACTTTGTTGGAATTCATAGATTTCATCTTTGAGTTCGTGGAAGCTTTCCACGACTTATAGGGTTTGTTTGAGCCCCATTTTTTCTTCAAAAAAATGCATTTTGTAATAGTGTTACGATGAAGTATGTGGTTAAAAACTAAAGAATTTTTTTAGATTTGCGTGTAATATTATTTTATTATAGAAGTGGTTGAAATGTGGTCAAATTAGTGTTCAAGAATACATTTTGATGGAAAAAATGGAGCCCAAACAAGGGCATAATCTACATCCACCATTGCTTCTCTAAATGTGACCGGGATCTTCCTCTTGTTCAACAGAGACACCTTCTGATAAGACACTCCATAAAACAAGTATCCAGAAGGTGGTCTTACGACCTATCCATTATGACTAACTATTGGATGTGCTTGATCATCTTGTCTAATTGGAGATGCTTCCTCTCCTCCCACTGCTCAGTCATGTCTATTAGAGGTTAATTATTTATGGAAAATTAGTTAATTAGTTTCCTTGTATGGCCTAATCACATCGCATAGAATCAATGATTGAATCCATATTGAAGTATAGTTAATTAGTTTCCTATTATAGCTTTGTAATATTCCATAAATAGAAAGGGAATACACAAGAGCAGATGAAGGTAATTTATGAGGAGTTCATTTAGGAAGACGCGATGAATCTTTCACAAAGTGTCACCACCTTCAGCGTCAAAATTATTGGCTCCAACGCTTCAAGGATTCAGATTTCTTCATTATAATACAATTTTAGATATAATAGTTTAAACATTTTCTCATTTTAGATAGTATAAAGATGTATTTCTTTCAAGAGTCATGAATTTTAATGGCTGCAATAGTTAATTGATACGGTTACGCAAAAATTAAAACAAACGATGTATGGTCCAATACAAGTTTGTATTAGTGAAGGTTTATACCTTTGCAATGACATTAAGCTAAAAGCTCAAATAGAAAAACAACATCAACAATTTGAGTTAGGAGATTTTTGTGATCACCTGCTTATAGCAAACCCGAAGTTGAATCTTCTAAACGAAGGCATTAAGAAAATTTTTTAAAAGGAGAAATTTTATCCCTCCAAAAAGGAAAAGAAAAAAAAATAAAGATTCACAAAAAATTTTTAGAAGAAAAATCTTCATGAAAATCATTAGGGGAGAACATTTTACATTATAAACAGTGTTCTAAAAAGTTTACATAGACGTCGCCTAAGCATAGGGCATGGCAAAAATGCAACAACTTGGGATTGAGCACGCATTAAGTGGTCGACTTGGCAGTTGATCGCTTAATTCGAGCTTTATTATTATTATTATTAGGAAAAATTGCATCCAATGTACCAAATCTTTAAAAAAATCACAGGTCCAGTCCAAATTGATGATTTCCATCTATTTGACTGCCAAAATCATTAGTTGATCCCAAATATGAAAAAATATTAATAATTTTCACCAAATAAACAAGGGTAATCTGGGCATTACACACATTCCCATCAAAAAAAAAATGTTAGTTACTCTTCATTCATCATCCATTATCGAACCTGTGAAAATCCACGAAGATGAAGATGACAGGTACGAAGAAGACAGCCTATATTCGAGGCTCTCTTCTCCAACCTGCATATGGTAAGTGCCCTCCCTTTTTCTTATTTATGGTATGAAACACTGTGATTACTAGCCGTGCGTATAGATTGTCTTCATGTACTAGAAAATGTGAAAATGTTGAGTGATTTGATAACTTGAGAGTTAATATACTATGTAATATCTTGTTTTGTACATGTACATTACTCAAACTAAAAAGGGTTAGGGCTTGATTTTTCTTTTTCATTTTTCAGGGGAAAATACAAAGTATTTTAGCATTGCCTACTTCAAGGTGAAATTTTATTTAAAAAAATGAGAAATTTTGTGTACGAGCATGGTAGAATAAGTTATCTAGACTATGTCTACCCTGATTTGTTCAACAAATTTCTTCTAGACAATGCCATGAAGATGTGGGAATATTCTGATATAATATGTAATTTGTACAAGATGGAGAAGAAGAGAATGAGTGAAGCATCATTCTTGTTGGTTAAAAATTCAGATTTCAGGAATGTAGTGAAGTGGCTTGGTGATTATAGGATGGTTGACTTGTATTTCTTACTTGTAATTGAGGTTTTGAATTTGCCATGTGATAAGTACATTGTACACACTTATTTAAACCACAAAATATGGACAATTATTGGTCACTCTATCAAAATATGGCTTAATTCTATATAAATTGTGTTTTATAGGATAATGATGTACATGATGGAATTTAGAGGAAATGAGCGAAAAAGCTAAAATGGAAGACAACCAAAGTTCAGGGATGACAGTGCAAATAGCCAAAAGAAGAAACAAGGATGTGAAAGAGTCAAAAACCAATTGAGCGAGGAAAGTGTTGGGAGAAGAAGTAACGAGAAAAGAGGTCAAGAAAAGAGGAAATGGAGTTCGGGGACCAAAATGTAAAGAATGGAATTTGCTTGAACTATGCGGTGGCATAGTTTTCTTACATACAGCTGCATGTAGTGCTTCAATGAATCTCAGGAGTGCATTTCGTTGCTCTATGATGTGGCATGCTGGTAAACTATGCGGTCGAATCCAAGAACACGAGAAAATAAATATTGGGGCACCCTCTAAAACCTGAGAGCCATCTAGACGCAGGAAAAATGATTCTAAGAGACTTTTAGAGCATAGAAGAAGCGAGAACACAAAGATCGAATCCAAGAACATGAGAACCAATTCAAGAATTATATTGGATGGTGTCGATTTTTCAATATTCTTTTTGTTTTCTTAATCATAACATGCTAGGCTAGTTTTCTTTATACTAGGAGAATGATGAACCATGTGATACGAGTTTTAATTTTTAGTTTCATATAGTTGACATTGAAATAGGAATTTTGGATATTGAACAATTTATATGATTTCATTTTCTCCACAATTACTGTGCAAGGTAGTGTGTGAATTTGGTGGGCTATTTTATGCGTTCAAAAGAAGGAAAATATGTTCGGTATATATAAGTTGTCATAGGGTCCAATAGGTGATAGAAATATACCGTTATGCCTTTTGTTCGCATCCATCATAGAAATATAGTTGTGTCATATATAAAAGTAGGTTTAACATTACTCGAGAGAGGGTGTTAAATAAAATAGGAACATTGATTCGTCAAATTCCATCGTGTTGTCAACTTGTAAAACTAGGGTCAAAAATTATTATAACATGGGAATTCGGGATCCTAGTTTGTTTGTCATTCATTAAAACACATTAAACTTCGTTTAACATAATTTGCATTTAATTTAGTTAATTCCCTCTTTATTGCATAAGTAGGTTAATTTAGATATAATTTAGTCATAACACACCATATTATTCTTGTTTCGGTTAAGGGCGTGATAACTAAAATTTAACTAAATCAATCTCTGTGGGACAATATTCGGATTCAAGATCCAATTTTTACTTATTAATGATTCGTACACTTGCTCTAATTTTAATTCGGAATAGATTTTTGTGAACAAGTTTTGGTGCTGTTGCCGAGTATTGAGTTTAGTTTGATTTTATTTACCTCGACACTAATTCGAATATTTTTTGTTATTTATTTATTTCATTTCATTTTAGTTGTCTAAGTGAGACTATTGTATCTCTTTTAAATATTGTATGCGAAGATAGCTTAACGGTGAATTAATTCTAGCTGATCCAGAAATCGATCGCGTCTTTTATCGTAAACTAAGGGAAGCAATAGCAATACAGCAAAAAGACCAGAAACAGCAAGTACAAATGGCTAATGAGCAAAACAATCAAGTAGCTCAGGTCAATGAAGAGGAAGCTATTAATGGGGGAACTATGCTTGTTGGGGACTTCATGACACCACAGATCATTCATAGTCAATCCAGTATCGTCTACCTTTCATTTGGGTAGCCTAATTTCCAGCTGAAGACCAACGTTATACATTTATTCCAGAATGGACATCAGTTTTATGGTAGAGCTGAAGAAAATCCTCATACACACGTCTCTCGATTCTTAAAGATGTGTCAACATTTTCGATATCAGGGTATGTTAGATGATGCTGTCAGACTGAGGCTATTTCCACAAACTTTGCGTGATAAAGCACTTGAGTGGTTATATTCTCAATCCACTGCCAGTATCAGCATGTGGAATAATCCAGCCTAAAAGTTCTGCACAAAATTCTTTCCACTATCTTTGCAAAATTGAAGCATGATTTATCTATCTTCCGCCAAAGTAAATCAGAATCTTATATATCTATCTTCCGCCAAAGTTAATCAGAATCTTTTGACGAATCTTGGAACAGGCTACGGAAGTGTCTTCATCAAGTAAAGGACTCTAGGTCCAATATTTCTATTTAGGATTGCTTCCATCATTTAAAAACATGGTGAATTCTTTGTCTAATGACTCATTTTCTTCTCTAATTGACGAAGTTTTAAAGTTAATCAAGACAGTGGCTACAACTTCAGCCATGTGGGCTTCTGAGCAAATGGTCGAAAAGAAAGTACCGGGTGTATACGACATGGATGGTTACTCAGCTTTATTTGCAAAGATAGACTTATTATTTCATAAGATAGAAAACATATCACAGACAGCCAATGCAGCACAAGCCTAGAAGCCAAGTTGCGAAAAGTGTGGGATATCATAATATAGTAGATTGTCCTATTCTGGCATAAGGAATGAAAAAAATTAGATTTTGCACAATGGGGACAACGTCAACAAAATAATCCACATTGAGATACATACAACCCAAGTTGGAGGAAGCACCCAAATTTCTCTTGGGCTAATCAGAATCATAATAGGCTACATGATTAGTTACATCAGCATGAGAAGAATTGTAGTTAGAAGAGATGTACGAGAAATTTATGGAGAAAACAAATCAATACATGGAAGCCAATAGATGGAAGCAAATGATCAGTTTATGAAAAAGACTGAAAAAAACTCTCCATGATCAGAGTGCTGCTATTATAAACTTGGAGACTCAAGTAGGGCAGATGACACTTTCTATGAGTGGCAGAGCAGCAGGTTCATTACCCAGCAATACAGAAATCAACCCCAAGGAATATGTAAAAGTAATAACAACCAGAAACGATGAGTAGTTACCAGAAATTCATGTAAAGAGGCCGATTACAGTTAAGGAAACAATACCTTCTTAAGATGAGAAGCATGTGGAACAGACTGAACAGACAACACAAGCATCTCTAAGGAGAGTTTAGATACACCACGAGTTAGGGTAACCACTCCTATAAATTCTTACGAGCCCCCTATTCCATTTCCACAGAAGCACAAATTGGATCAACAGTACACGAAATTTCTTGAGGTCTTCAAGAAACTCCACATGAACATCCCATTTGCATACACTCATCAAAATGTCAAGCTATGCCAAGTTCCTAAAGGACATTCTATCCAATAAATGCAAGTTAGAGGAATATGAAATGGATTGATTGAGTAGTGTAGCGCCAGAATCTAGAAAAAGCTACCTCCAAGGTTAAAAGATCCAGGGAGTTTTACTGTACACCTTGCACTACTGGAGATTGCTAATTTGATAAAGCTTTATGTGATTTAGGTGTAAGTATTAAGTGAATCCCACTTTCTATTTTCAGGAAACTCGGATTGGGAAAGGCTAAAGCAACTATGATAACTATTCAACTAGCTAATCAATCACTTACTCATCCATGAGGAATCATAGAATACATATTGATTAAATTGGGAAAATTCATTTTTCCAACTGATTTTCTCATTCTTGACATGGAAGGGTGATATTCCCACTCATACTAGGCCGACCATTCTTAGCCACAGGAAACACTCTTATTGATGTTTAGAAGGGTCAACTTATATTGAGACTTGGTGAATAGTAGATTTCTTTCAATGTCTTCAAGGCCATGAAATTCCTTACTGATTTAGATAGCTGCTTTCAGATGGATGTGATCAAGAATGTGGTCCAAGACACATTATTGCTACATAACCCGTCGTATGCATATGAGGCATACATTGCACACTCTCAATCTGCTCACACTGATTCTCTTGAGATCGAGGCATGTGCAATTTTTTTGGTGACCTTTAACATACACGTGCAAACGCTATTTTGAGGAGTTGGAAATGGGTCCAACAAAGCTATTACCATCCATTACTTCTCGGTGTTTGGATCGTCGTTAATTATTGTTTGTAGCATCTGAGTTTGGTATTATAATGATGCAAGGACACCAACTTGGTATTGAACTGGGAAAAATGCCACTTCATGGTACAGGAGGGCATTGTATTGGGGCATCGCATTTCAGCTAACGGGATAGAGTACACAAAGTAAAAATTCAGATTATTGAGAAATTTTCGCCCCCTACATTAGCTAAGGGTGCTCGCAGTTTCCTTGGGCATGTTAGGTTTATCGATGCTTCATTAAAGATTTCTCAAATATCACAAAGCCTATGTGCAACTTGCTAGCTAAGGATGTCAATTTTGACTTCTCTACAGAATGTTTAGTGGCTTTCAACACTTTAAAAGATAATTTGACCTCAACCCTAATGATCATTGCTCCGGATTGGACTTTGCCATTCGAATTGATGTGTGATGGGAGTGATTACACTGTAGGGGCCATACTGGGACAATTAAAGAACAAAATATTTCATGTGATATACTATGCCAGAAGAACCTTGAACGATGCGCAGATCAACTATGCCACCACTGAAAAAGAGGTTCTAGTAGTGGTCTATATGCCTTTAATAAATTTTGATCATATCTTGTTGGGTCAAAGGTCATAGTCTACATCGATCATGCCGCCTAAACATATTTGATGACAAAGAAGGATGCCAAACCACGAATGATCCGTTAGGTATTACTTCTGCAAGAGTTCGATTTAGAGATACAAGAAGGGCAATGAAAATGTGGTAGCTGATCATTTATCTCGACTTGAACTTGGAAAGCCGAAAGAGTCAATAGAAATCAATGAGACTTTTCCAGATGTACAAATATTTAGTGTGGAAGAGGCACCTTGGTATGCAGATATAGTAAACTATTAGGCAAAATCTATCGTCCCACCGGATTATTCAAGTCATCAGCGAAAGAAGTTATTTTTTGACTCAAAATATTATTTTTTAGTGGATCCCATTCTCTACAGGCGAGTGGCAGATCAAAATTAAACGGCGATGTGTTCCTAAAGATTAAGTATCTCAAATACTAGAGCTCTGTCATTCATCTACATACGCAGGATACTTTGGAGCATCAAAGACGACTGCTAAGGTTTTACTGTCTACGTTCTATTGGACTCTTTCGGTATGCTTTTGAGTTCGTGAAAAGGTGTGTGTGACAAATGCCAGCGCAGGGAAACATCGCTTAAAGGAACGAAATGCCTTTAAATATTCTAGAGGTAGAGCTCTTTGATGTGTGGGAGATTTACTTCATGGGGCCGTTCCCTCCGTCGTTCTCAAATTAGTACATCCAGTTGCAGTTGATTATGTCTCCAAATGGGTGGAAGCGGTAACATTGCCAATTAAAAATGCTAAGGTGGTAGTTGGTTTTTTAAAGAGGTATATTTTCACTCGTTAAGTCGCACCTAGAGCTATCATAAGTGATGGGGGCAAACACTTTTGCAATCGGTAATTTGAGTCCTTATTGGCTAAATATGGCATCCGACACCGTATAGTAACTCTTTATCACCCTCAAACCATCGGGAAACTAGAAATCTCCAATCGAGAATTAAAGTGGATACATGAGGTGACGGTGAGTTCGTCAAGAAAATATTGGTCTAAGAAGTTTGATGATGTGTTGTGGGCTTATAAAATAGTATTCAAAACACAAATTGGCATGTCTCCTTATCATTTGGTTTTTGGGAAAATGTGCCACTTGCCAGTCGAATTGGAACAATGTCAGAAACTTAAAATTTGATTTGAATGCAGCTGGTTTAAAGAGATTAGTTCACTTGAATGAAATGGATGAGTTCTGACTTGAAGCTTACGAGAATGAAAAACTCTATAAGGAGCACAACAAAAAGTGGCACGACATGCATATTCAAAAAAGAAAGTTTGAGGTGGGCCAACAAGTCCTGTTATACAACTCTAGATTCAAACTTTTTCAGGGAAAGTTGAGGTCAAGGTGGTTAGATCTATACACAATTACCAAGATATTTCCATATACGGCTATAGAGATCACTCAAGAGGACGTTTAAAGTTAATGGGCAACGGTTGAAGTCTTACTGGAGCGGTGAATTCTCAAAAGAAAAGTCCACAATTCATCTTCAAACGCCAGAATGAATCAACCGTAATAAAGTTGAGCTGTGGACTATAAACAAGCGCTTGTTGGGAGACAACCCAACATTTCTTCCCTTTTATTTATTCCGCTTTATGCATTAGATTAGGAATTTTTTATTTTTTTTAATATTTTTTTAACAATAGGCTATTCACCGTCATTATAGATCACAAAAAGTCTATGCATGTTTCACACTAGAGTGACATGTGTTGTGCATGAGTTTGGGTGTATGGAATGCTACTTAGTTGATTCGGTGTGAAAATCACACATTTCCAGCCAATAAGATAATTTTAAAGTTTTTTTGGATCATGAAGTGTTTTTGAGTTTAAAAAGTGGTTTTGGAACCACTTTCATGACTACAGACACCCCATACAGTGTGCATTGCGTTTTGACAAGTTTCGGGGCTGTAGAAAGTCGGTGTGAAATATGATTAGAAAAACGAGAATTTCCTTTTTTTTATTACCAAAAACGTGATTATGGGGACATGAGTTTAGCAATTTTTCATAATTCGTACACTCATCATACTTATATAATCTTGTTGGCATGAAATTCGAGGTTTGTGAGGCCAGGAATGATCGAACGAACAAAATATTTAAATCAGGCAAAAATCAGCATTCTTATAGTCTATGTGATCGCATAGTACTACCTAAAATGCGGTCGCATACATCATGGCCAAAATTGGCCCTGAATTTATGTTTTATGAGATCACATCCTTTTGCTCTATGCGGCCGCATAGTGTAAATAGGATCGAGATTTTTATTAAAACCCATGCCCACGGACATACACACCACCACTTCACTCACACAACCCACGCACACGACTTATGCACACGAACACACCACCACTCCACCACCTCTCATACACGAAAAATACCCACACCACATCACTCATACTTGCATTTTCTCCATTATTCTTCATCAAGATATCAAGGTATATCGTCAAATCCTCTTTGCCCTCATTATATGTAACTTCTTCATTGGTGATTCGAGAACAAAATTGAATGCTTAATTGAGGAGTTGGGCATTAAGTAGATGATGGAGTTTTGGATTTTGAGTTATATTGAGAAAATTATGGCTTGATTTGAAACCAAGGTATTGGGAATTAAATGAAATATATAGTGTTTGCAATGTGTCTGATGAATTGCCTATGTGAACATTTGTGGTGAATTAGGATAAATTTCAAATTTGACATTGTTCATATGCATTTTGGATTGCTTTTTGTGTTGAAGTTCATTGAAAAATATAATTGAAAATACCAAAACCAAAATTGACCACACATAGGATGACATGGTTAGACACACGTCACTTCATGTCCCTTACTTCGTCCCTCAATTTGCTAACCCAAACGAAGTCCGTTTGATATCAAATTTGATTGTGAGTAAGACCACTATGTCCTCTTTCATATGCTCGGAGATTGCTTGGGAAAATTTCTATGTTTCTCGTCGATACCCAGAGGTGAACTTGCTTGGTTAATCATGGGTTCAAGTACAAAAATTTTCATTCTTTGAGTTGATTTTAGGTTTATGACCCTCACTTCGAATGTTTTGGGATAATTCCCATGCTTCATTATATATTTCACCGAGCAAGGCATAGTTACATCCATTTGTTCTTTGTTTGGTTTCGTTACTTGAACTCCTTAAGTACAAGTGTTGTATACATGCCTTTGCCATAAGTTTGGGCGATTTACTCACTCGTGCTATTGGCTTATGGTCAAGTGAAATATTATTCTTTTATGCATCACAGATAGTTTAATACTTCTAATTTTTGTTTGTGTTTGTAGGATGCCTCCTAAGCGAACCGCTAATGGAAAGGAGAAAGTTGCCTCCACATCTGGTAATATTTGTACTCGAGGACCAGATTGGGGCATAAGACAGTTTTTGAACCTAAAGTCCATATCTATATACTACGATATCATCAGCCATTGGGCATTACTTGCAGAGAGGCTAGTTAAACTAGAAGACTTCTCCGGGTTTGAGATTGTGAACTTAGTGCAAAATTGTGGATAGGAAAAAGTAGTGGAAAGACAACACTCCTTGTATGAAGGACATGTTCGGGAATTCTATGCCAACTTCAACAGTGAAATCAACACCCCTGGATCCAAGCATTTACATTAGACATGGGTGAGGGACAATTGGATTATGTTATCACCCGAGGTCATACATGAGTACTATCAGCTCACCTGGGACAATGTCGTCCCAATTCTAGGCGATTTTACTTGGAACGAGGATGGCAAAGTTTTTCTTGGGAGAGAGAATGCTTGGCCACTGCAAACTCCGAAGTGGCATCAGATTGACCTTACGCCTTCCATAGCTATTTTGTGGTTATTCATGTGCCACGACATTGAACCTACATCCTATCGAACCACATTCCCTGATCCAAGGCTGGATTCAACTACCATTTGGTGAGAGGCCAAAAGATTGACTTGCAACATTTATCTACGAGCAGATTCACTCTCAAAGGATTTTGGGGGACCGACATCGTTCTTTGATATTCTCGAGCTTAATCAGTGGGATTTGCAAGATTTCAGGTGTAACTATCCCATCTAGAGAGGTGCCGAGAGACCCAGAGCTTTTATTAAGCTCACTACATTTGAAACTCAGGAGAGCTTGGGAGAAGCACAGAGAGAAAGTAGAGAGAGTGTCTTATACAGCAGCCAACTGAGCAGGGTCAAGCAACCGACGATGTTGAGATGCCTGAGGCTACACCATCACCTAGCGATGTCGATACACAGCTATTGAGACATATGTTTTCTACTATGATAGGCTCTAATTGAGATATTCAGAGTCTTTAGTAGGCAGTTGGATCCATGTGTGATTGTCGGGTGAAAAAAAAAAAGAGAACAAAAATTACAGTGATTAAGCCCCAAGACATTTGGTTTATAGAGCTATACCTTTAATACGAGGCAAATAGCTTAGTTTAGTCTTAAAAGTTGAGGCATTAAAAAATATAGTAGAATCTCTACTTGTTGAAATGTGAACTTGTATCGTAAGATTAAGCCAAACTAAGATAGGGTAAAGAGTAAAATTAAATAAGTTCAACCAAGGATGCACCCCAAGAAAATAGAGTGAAAATAATAAGTTCGGGGGGATGTGTGTATCTCTTGAGAGAAGTAAGAAAATATTTGACTACCATGGGTCGGGAGTTAAGCCAATCATGAGCTTGATATGTTTACATGAGTTTACACACACACACATGTCAAGTTATACATATAACAGTTGGGGTTTGATTTGACTTTGCACTGTTGAAACTGTTCATTATATGATTACCGTATTCCAATCCTGAGATGATACCATGTTTCCTTTGGAGTTAAGTAACAGTTTGTTTGAGGACAAACAATTTTTCAAGTTTGGGGGATTAGATAAGTGTGTTTTACACACTTATTTAAGCTATAACATATGGACAATTATTGGTCACTCTATCGAAATATGGCTTAATTCTATATACATTGTGTTTTGTAGGATAACATTGATGTACATGATGAAATTTAGGAAAAATGAGCGAAAAAGGACCACAATGGAAGAAACCAAAGTTTGGGGACTACAGTGCAAACAGCCAAAAGATGACCCAGAAGAAGAAACGACGATGTGAAAGAGTCAAAAAACAATTGAGTGAGGGAATGAAGTGTTGTGAGAAGAAGTGAGAAAAGAGGTCAAAAAACGAGGAAACAAAGTTCGGGGACCAAAACGCAAAGAATAGAAGTTGCTTGAACAATACGGTCGCATAGTTTTTCTTATATGCGGTCGTATTTAGTGCTTCAACGAATATTAGGAGTGCATTTTATTGTTCTATGCGATCGCATGCTGGTAAACTATGCAATCGCATAGTATAGCTCGGAAATAAAAAATCTGATTTCCTTATTTCAACAGAACTCCTATGGAAATAAATATTGGGGCATCCTTTAAAACTCGAAAGCCGTCCAGACGTAAGAAAAAAGATTTTAAGAGACTTTTAGTAGAGAAGAAGCGAGGAACACGAAGATCAAATCCAAGAACACGAGAATCAATTCAAGAATTATATTGGATGATATCGATTCTTCAATATTCTTTTTGTTTTCTTATTCATAACATGTTAGTTTTCTTTGTACTAGGAGAACAATGAACCATGTTGAGTTTTAATTTTTAGTTTCATATAGTTGACATTGAAACGCGAATTTTGGATATTGAACAAGTTATATGATTTCATTTTCTTCGCAATTATTGTGCACTGTAGTTGTGTGAATTTGCTGGCCTATTATATGTATTCAAAGGAAGGAAAATAGGTTCGATATTTATAAATTGTCATAGGGTCCAATAAGGGATATAAATATATACTGTTATGCCTTATGTGGATCTTTAATTGTTCATAAAAATTCATGCACTTTTGTATATTCGCATCCATCATAGAAATATAGTTAGGTTATATATAAAAGTCGGTTTAACATCACTCGAGAGAGAGTGTTAAATAAAATAGGAACATTGATTCTTCAAATTCAATCGAACAGTCTACGTGTAAAACTAGGATTAAAAATGATAATTGCATAAGAATTTGGGATCCTAGTATATTTGTCATTCATTAAAACACATTAAATTGCGTTTAACATAATTTACATTTAATTTTGTTAATTCGCTCTTAATTGTGTAAGTAGGTTAATTTAGATATAATTTAGTCATAACACACCATATTATTCTTGTTTCTGTTAAGGATGCGGTAACTAAAATTTAACTAATCTCAATGGGATGATATTCGAACTCAGAGCCACTTTATTACTTGTTAATGAGCCATATACTTGCGGTGATTTTAATTCGAAATACATTTTCGTGAGCACCATGGGATGAAAATGTTTTTGTGGTTAATTGTGAGATCGGTGAAGAGTTGGTAAATGTTCAAAAGTTTAGGGTGCATAATGAACTAGTTGATGAAAAGCAACCATGCTATGCTATTGAGATTTATGATGATTCATTAGAAGTGATGACTTGTACGTAGTTGATGAAATAGAGGACATGGAAGCAGATGAAGTAGTTGATCCTGGTAAAACTAATGTTGATCAAACAGAGGCAGAGGTTGGGAAAAACAGAGATTGATTTAGTCGGGGCCGAACCAGTGGTTGGTGTGGATTTTGATGGTTGTTTTGAAACAGACTTACCTGAGGTGCAGATTGGTGAAAATGATGTAATGTTTGCTGAAATAGAGGTCCAGGCTGCTGAACCTAATACGCAGCATGCTCAATCAAAGACTTAGGCTGGAGAAACTGACATGGAACATGGTAAATCAGAGGTACGGTCTGGTGAAAATAATATGCAGCAAGGTGAACTACATATTGAGGTTCATGTTGGTGAATCTAAGGAACAATATAGTGAACCAGAGCAATCTAAGGCTAACTTCACTATAGATATAAGTACTACCGAGGGTCAAACTGAACCACATATTGACACTGAAATAGATTAACATGTTGACGAAGAAGAACATATATATGATGTGAAAGTAGATTCCATAGATCCTAAGCAAGATGATGAATACGAAGAGGTTTTTTTTTTTTAGGAATTCAATGACTAAGAGTATGTGCATGAAGAAAATTACATATGGATGATAATGATGAAAACACAGATTTCAAGTAGAATGAATGTTTTGATATAGATATTGATAGTGTAGGGCGGTGAGCAGGAAGGTCATGAAGTTCCTCAAGAAGAAGTTGGAACATAATATAAAGATTCAATGAGTTTATGAGCTTACCCATGACAATGAGGTTGAGGGATCATCTGCCAGAAGGATGAATGAGTGTTGGTTTAACCTTGGAACTGACATGGATGTTCCAAAGTTCAAGTTAGGTAATGCATTCGTAATACATACTCAGTTACATAGTTTAAAATATAATTGACAACATGCTTTATTCATTTCTTACAGGGATGAAATTTGACAATGTCTAGATTCTAAGGCCTGCAATAGTTCAGTACTCAATTAAAAATTCCAGGTAACTCAGATATGTGAAAAATATGAGGATGTAGTTGAGAGTTAAATGTCAAGATAACTGTCCTTGGATATGCATACCAACAGCCAGACAAGAGTTTTAGAATTAACACATTCATATATGAGCACAAATGTACCATGGTGTGGCAAAATATAAGGGTTAATGCAGGTTATCTGGCAAAAAAATACATTAGAAAGTTTAGATCCGATCACAAAATACTAATGAGCAGTTTTGTGATAATTGTGAAAGAATATTGCATTTATAAGATTTCAAAGCATCTGTTATACAGGACGAGATCTAAATGTGCAGAAGTGGTGCATGGGATTGTAGTTGAGTAGTACAAAATTTTATGAAGTTATGGAGGTGAGTTAAAGAAAACAAACCCTAGTAGTACAGTGCAGATTGAAGGTTCAGGTCCTACATTTAAGAGATTGTATATATGTTTAGGGGCTTGTAAGGAGGTTGTTAAGGTTGTAGGCTAGTAGTTGGGTTAGATGGTTGCTTCATAAAGTCTGCACAAGGTGGGCAGTTGCTGGAAGCTATTGTCATTAACGGTGAGAACTATATGTTCCCTATAGCATGTGCAATTGTAGATGCTGAGAACAAATCATATAGGCAATTGTTCACACAGTTGTTGGTTGATGGCATAGGGATATATAACCCTAGAGCTTGTACATTCATTTCTGAAAAACAAAGGGTCTAGTGGATTGTAAAAGTAAATTCTGTTGAGGGGTTGAGCTGAGGTGTTGTGCTAGACATCTATACAGTAATTTCACTTTGGTACACAAAGGCCTGTTAAGAACTTGTTTTGGGTTGTAGCAAGGGCAACAACTGTGCCAAAGTGAAGTAATGCAATGAATGAGTTGAAAAATGTAAATGAAGATGTTTACAGCTGGTTCAATATAAACCACGTTCCTAGTGGAGCAGATCACATTTTGAAGAGCACTCCAAGTCTGATATTCTTTTGAATAACTTATGTTAGACATTCAATACTTCTATTGTTGTTGCTAGAGAGAAATACATCATCTAAATGTTGGAGAAAATCAAACATTAGTAAATGATAAAAATGAATGCAAAAAAGGAAATAATCACAGAGGTAGAATCATGCATTTGGGTCAAGAGTAATGAAAATCATTGAAAAAGCTAAGGCTGAGGCGAGGTACTTGAAGGCAGACTATGTAGATAGTCATAAGTTTGAGATAACCAACAGAGATGGATTGAGGTGGAGTGTTGATTTGACAAAACATGAATTTGCATGCAGAAAATGACAGCCGACTTGAATACCATGTTCCCATGCAACAAGGGATGTAGGCATATATATTCTACATTGATTCATGTTATAGCAAGGAAACATACCTCGTGTGTTACTCCCCAGTGATCCATCCTATTCAGGACCTGAACTATGACCAGAGCTGGGAAAGCACCCTTTAGATCAATCGCATAAGAAAAAATAGGCAGTTAGACCCAAAAAAATGAGAAAGAGGTTGATTTGACAAAACATGAATTTGCATGCAGAAAATGACAGCCGACTTGAATACCATGTTCCCATGCAACAAGGGATGTAGGCATATATATTCTACATTGATTCATGTTATAGTAAGGAAACATACCTCGTGTGTTACTCCCCAGTGATCCATCCTATTCAGGACCTGAACTATGACCAGAGCTGGGAAAGCACCCTTTAGATCAATCGCATAAGAAAAAATAGGCAGTTAGACCCAAAAAAATGAGAAAGAGGTCACAGATTGAGCCACCTGCAGGAATTAAGATGGGAAGAACTGGCATGAAGATGACGTGTAAACGATGTAGGGGACCTGGACCTAACAAAAGAAGCTACAAGAGACCACTGTCTCGTAAAGTTAGTTCACAACAAGAATCACAACCAAGTCGCAACTATAGTCTCAACAGGATATACAGTCAAGTGAATCAAATGGGAAGAAAAGAGTACCATCAACAATAACTTCACACTCGCAGATGAAAAAGTCCCAGAATCAAGGATCCAAGTCTTCAACATGTTGTGTTTTCTCCTTTATAGTTTTGTTCGAAAGTGAACTTATTTTGTGAATATTATGATTTTATAAAGTGAACTTCAATTATTTTGCAAATGCTGTATTTTTTAAAATTTGGGCTCGAAACATATGCAGAAAATGTTGTGATTTTGTAAACCGGCCTAGAATTTCGAGTGGAATAGTCGCATACGTTGTTTGGATTGTTGAAGTTGAATTCCTTTTATTACACTATGTTTTCAAATTGTATTCATTGAAAGTGTAGGAAATTAGGAACCATGTAAAAACTTTGGTACTATTTAAGCATATATTACAAAAGGTTTTGCACTGTTAATGCAACTATCATCAAATGTTTGGTATTGTCGGTTCAACTATAACAAAAGGTTTGGTACCTATGCTATGATTCAAAGAAAAGGTTTGGTACCTTTGAAACACCATATACAAAATTTTTGGAGTGTGATCTGAACTTTAATTTTTCATTAAAAAAGGGTAAGAATAGAAATGTGAAAGTCAGTACCAGCAATTGTTCGGAGAAAACCTGTAAGAGTACATGATCGTTGTACAAGTAATAAGATTTGTGAGTTAAGAGCATCGTTCCCACAAGAAATAAGGTTTAATTTGTAATTCAATAACTACTATTAAATTCGAAGTGTGGTGATATCAAAAGAGATTGTTTGAATGTTTTCTATATTAATTATAAACTAACAAAGCAAATAAAATATTTATTTAATATGTGAATGTTTGTATTGGAATTGTGAATCCCCCTATTGCTATTTAATTTAATTCTTAATTCATAATATAGTAAATTTATATGAAGACAATCAATCATCAACTCTTATTCAATATTCTTTTCCAATATATATTAAATATATGTTTAACACAACCCGATCCTATTCCTAGTCCGAATTCATATGAAAAACATGCATTGATTCACAAGATTTATCACACATGATTGCACATGCCATAAATATTATTTCTAATAACCTATTGCCCATGTGTAAATTTTATCGCGTTCTAGACTTATTGTGAGTATTCCTACACTACAACAAGTAACTTATTATCTAATAGGTGTGATCAAGCAATCAAATAGTTCAATGAGAATGTAAAACCAATCAAGAAAAATCAAGAAATACTAAACTAATTGTCTTGAATTAAAATTAACAAACAATAGGGTTCATCATTCATCCAATACAATGAAAAAAATTGGCTTTACATTCTTATAATTGGAAAAACATCACCTGGAAATAAGAAAGATGGAAGAAGTGAAAGAAATCAACATTCTTGTCTCAATTCTTGAAATCGGGCTATGAATTTTCAATTATTGTATGATTCGCTTTGAATTGATATATATACGTGTTGTTCGCCTCCAAAATATGTAGAATATGATGAAATATAAGTCGAATAGCCCCCTTCCCCGTGTTCTGATTGAGTTTTGTATTTGAAGGTTGAAAAAAAAAAATTGCATTGAATTATTACCAAAACAAAAATTAAGGAAAATCAGATTTTTCCCTTTTTGTACTGAGGTACACACCTAGGCATATCTAGGGTGTGCGCTTGACTGGTTTGGGATGCCTCAAGCACCCCACTTTTGGTTGAGGCGCGTGCCTCTCCCGCCCCTCGCCTAATTTTCGACAGCTAAACAGTGCTCAATATTTTATCATAACTTTCTTTCTTGAAATCTGATTGAGCTAATTCAAAGTATATTAGAAAGCTAAGTTGAAAGGATACAATTCTTATAGAAGTATCTTTTCTCCAATTCGAAAGCGTGCTATGCAAAAAGTGGATCTCAATGTGAGGCTAAAATTTGAAGCACACATTTTTCGGCTGAAAGTTGATGTGTGATAATACTTTAACTATTCTTCATCCCATTGACTTCTTTTATCATCCAATTGACCCTAGTACTCTCAAATCTTCATCGTGAAGTTCAAACCAACTTTTTAGTAGTCGCACTTTAATCCCCGAACTTTGGAATTACTTAATTTCAACTATTTTCTCTTGAAATTTTGTTCATTTATCTTCCAATTGTATCAAATTAAATGCTTGGTATCTTCGATCTTCATTTTGTTGCCCATCTCATCTATGGATTTTTTGCAATCTAATTCTCAACTTTTGGATTTCGCCTTTTTTTTCATTATTTTTGCATTCTTTTCTCTACTTCTTCATCAAACATCGAGTTTTACCTACAAAATGAAATACAACACAAGCTTGGTAGTATTTTATCCAAGGAACAGTAAAATATCATAATTTAGAATCTCGAATAAGTGTAGAAACTACACTTATCAGCAATATGTAGAAAGTGACACTTCATTTCAAAGAAAAAGGTATAAACACATTTTATAAACACTCAAACCTAAATTTCTAAAGCTAAAAATGCCCATCCTACATACCTAGGTACAAACCCATTTTACAAACACTCAACACACAAAGCCGAACATTCAAGTCTTCCCACATTTGGTCTTGTTGCTTGAAGGGTACTAATTTCAGCTTCCATTTCCCTCCAGCCTGTAATAGATCCAGAATTAGCTCCTTAGTTCTCTCACACATAGGAAGGTCACACTACACAAAACAGGTACATCCACCCAGATCTTGGCTTCAGGACAAGTGAGAAACTTTCTTCCCGGGTTCAGGTTCATCTATGAGGTCTTCATCTGTGTTGGAGAACCACATTTTCATACATTCATCTCTATCCATGTGCTGATTTTTCTTGACTAACTATGTGAGAGAGAAGAATATTGATAGTGACAAAAATAGAGGGAAATGAATAGTGAAGTGCTATAATAGAAAGGGAAAGTGTGTAATGCCTAGATTGCCCATGTCTATTTGGTAAAAATTATTAATTATTTCTATTCCTGGGGTCAACTAATAATTTTGGTAGTCAAATAAACGAAAACCATCAATTTGAACTAGACCTGTGATTTTTTAAAAAGATTTGGTATCTTAGGTGACACAAATGAAAGTTTGGGTAAAGTCTGCAACTAAATGAAAGTATTGGTACATTGTCTGCAATTTTTCCTTTTTGTACGATGAAATAATACCTTGTTGGCCAGTTTTGACCCTTTTGTATGATGTAAATGCTTGAGTTTGAGGTTCTATGGTAAGTTATCATTATTGTGAACGCATTATCTGTGTTGTTAAGGGCATATTTAATTGATTTGTGATTTTATTACGGCTAAGAGTAGATTATCGCTGGGTAATATAATGATGATTGTTTCTTTATCTTTATGCTAATTGATTGCAATTTTGTTTTTTTCCCTGTAAGCAGTTAATTGATTTGTGCATTATCACATATTTTTATTCATTTTTCTTGCTCTATATATGGTAGCAAATGGAGGTGTTGTAGGTCTAGGATAAGGATAACAAAATTCTCTCGTACATTTTTTCATAGGTTGGCTGCTTCAAGATTTGCCTTACTTCCTCCACTCATTCAGCCAGATAGAATTTTGGGTGCCAAATCGATGCACAAAACATCGACTTGAATACAGATTAAGGTGGCATTTGAATAAGTTATGACGAACTCATGGCAATACTTCATATGGTTTCGTTTATGACTATTACAAATTATTACTTTTATAGTTTTAATAAGAGCGTAGATTACAATTAGTTCGATATAGTTTAAGCGTACTGTTGTTATGCTACTGCGTTATTAAAAATGCTTGGGTGATCCATACTTATTAATTTTAAACATGTACTCATTCATATCTAATGCAAGAATAGTACAACTTTACTATTCACAGGTTCAAGAAGAACCTGCAAGGTTAAGATATACAGTGACACCTAGTATACTAAAATATCATAACAATGTCACTCAAGCGATAGCTTAATTTATTTCTTGGTTGTTGAATACTAATTGAGCAAATTTGATTCCCTCCAATACTTTTCTTATAAATAGCATTATATTGATTGTTTTTATTTTGAGTGAAGGAGTCTACTAGCTTTGTGACGTTGTAGATGTCAAATACATACACTGTGTTCCAACAAATTTGTTATTTTCGACTACATGAGTTCATCAAATGGAAATAACCATCCATTGAACCTCAATGAATTTCCTCCCATTCCCGGTTCATCCCCGTTGTTCCCCATTATTATTGAGTTGGATGATAATGATGTTTTCTTACCAAGTGGTAGGAGAAATGTTTCACCAATTCTATTTCCAAACTTGGATGCCGTTTAGCCAATCATCCGAGTCAGTGAACCAGGAAGTCGATGATGTTTTCGATTGCATGTTACAGTACAAAAGATGACTTTAGGAATGCCGAGGTGATTCATAACATTCTACTACCCGAGGTCATTGTTGATGGTGACGGGGATGAGGAATCTAGATATTGGGTTTATATAAATTTTGTTTTGTTATCAAATATTAAGGTTTACTGTATAATCGTTATGCATGTCCAACATTATGTCTGTTCATTTTATCTTTTTTATTTACTTATCAACGCAAAACTATTGATAATTCTAGAGGGTATCTGTCAGGACCGACAGTCTAACAATTCATAGTTAATGAAATATTATGTTTTGGAAAATTGCAATGATTTATTTGTTTTCGAAAAAAAGTTGCAATGTAATAATAGTAAAATGAAAATATAACATAAACAATGAACGTCAACATTTTCATGTACTAAATACAACTTCAAATCTTATTAATCATTCAACTTTATGCGGTTGGTGTTGGAATGGGGTTCGAACATGTGGCTCGATTGTGTCCAAGTCACCCACATCGAGTGTATTTCCTAATTCATACGGTGGACTAAGATCTAGATCGCTCATGTCGCGTTGCAAGATCTAGAAAACTTGTATCCCTTGAGCCATGTGGACAATTGGAAACTCGATTTCACGAAGATCAACGCAAATAATAGTTTCCTTATGAATATCATATACCAATTCAAGTATCCATCTTCGCGTATTTTGAGTGGAGGTATATATTCATGTTTGCGACTATGACCTTCAACTCGATTTCAGTGCATGGATCATGAATACGAAGTTTCTCCATCAATCATAACACAAGTCCTATTAGAGTGATATTACTTAAAAATACGATTGAAATTGTTTTGTTTCCTAGCAACTTCCATTCGTCATTCGTGTACAAAATATCTCTAGTGCGACATGATGAATCTCAGATTATTACCCATACTTGAAAATTTGAAATAGCAATGATAAGCATTCGGCACAATTAATTGGCACCTACGAGTAAATTATACTGAACAATAGCAAACTAGTGAAAACAAAAGTTTAAATGTCTTTCTCGACATTTACGAAGTGTCGAGTTCGACATTTAAATTGTTGATCTCCACAATTTTGTTCAACAGTTTAATTGTCGATATTTATAGTTACCACCTCAGAAATAGCATTTAATGGGTGTGATTGGAATACGTTATTCATAGCATTAAGTGTGTTCATGAATGCTTAACTATCAACCGATAAAATCTTCATAAATAATTTACCCAAATGCTATATTACATAGGGAATCTTTCACAATATTTTACGAAGAACATTTTTATGTTTATTCAAAAATATTTGCAAAACTAAACCGAATGAATAAAAACCAATTTGTAAAATTGAAAATTAACGTGAACGTATTATATTTAAGAAATTCAAAAATAGTAAGTTTTAAGATAAAAACATTAAAAATTTGTAAATACTAACCTCTCAAAATAGAAGATAAATCTAATATTACTTTCTTCTTGATATTGGAATGGAGAAGAAGTAAAGAAATTTGAGGTTTTTGGAGAGAGAATGTCGTCACCTAGCAATGTAAATTATGATTATTTTTTTTGGGTTAAGAATTCTATTACCTATTGCTTGTTAAATAGATTCAATAGTTTTTCTTACACAAGTCAAATGATCAAATCATGACATTAATTAGCATTAAATACATACATTAATGAGCAACAAAAACATCCAAAAAGGAAGCTCCGAGGGCCATTTGGACCTATCACACCGAAAAAGTAACATTTTTTAGCACCATTTTAAAAGTGAGAAATTTTGGTACATTTTCAATTTTTTTTTTTTGACATCTAAGCAAAATCCAAATATTCAAATTATGTTTTGTCTCTAACTTGGACAGTAAATTTGTTATTTTCTTTTATGAACTTCAATATTAACTCATTAATAAAATAATCAACGAATTAGATTAATATTTAATTTTTATTAAGAAAAAATAATTATGTAATTTTGATAAATCTGTTCCATTATGTTTAAACTTTTAGTATAATTGCTGCAAATTTAGAAAACGGGTATATTTAATATTAGCTATAATTTATATTTGGGATATTTGGGATGATTATAGACTCAAACCAATGTGATTGGTTCAATCGTTGATTTATTTATTCTCATTTAAATTATTGGGGGCTTGCAAGCTCATTATTAAATTAATTGGACCCTTTCATCGGTTTTATTATTTCTCGACATGAGAGTCTCATGTTGTAATTGTGAGCCTGCATGTCCATTTATTTTAGTCATACATGTCAACTAGTATAAGATACATGTTACAACGGACTACAAAAAGACAAACAAGTACTTGATATAAGTTACAACTAGAGATTGAGATTATTTCTTGGAGTATTCTATATATGAATACAATGTCCCTTTGAAATTAATCGATTATCCTTCTTTTTTTCACGAGATGGCTAGAGAATATTCATCGATTACGTCAAGATAGTTTTCACTGAAACCAATTCAACTGTACTTATCAATTAAGCTTGATTTGATTCAATTTGATTCAATTTGTATTACATATAGTTCTAATTTCAAGTCGAGTTATGACAATGACAAAAATAGACCGCACTAGTTCGTGTTTGATAATTCTCTATAAAACAAGTCAAACTATAACAAGTTGACCGATTTTAAACAAAACATAACGTCTACTACTTAGTCTTAACCAAATTTGAGGGTCCGTTTGATTGCAAGAATGAAATTGGGTGGAAATAAAATGAATTTCAGGAAATTGTATTGCCTCTAGAACTTGTTTATTGAGAATTTTCAATTAATTGTGTTTGAATGGTATAATTTTTCACCTAGAAATATTGAAATTTTGAATCTTTTGGTATTCGTTTAGGTTTTTTTTAATGGAAATTGTCCATTAAAGTGATTAAAACCAAGAAAATATGGAAAACCAATTCCATGGAAAATTTAGCTAATCAAACATGCAAAAAGATGAAAATTGATTTTAATTTCCATCTTCTATGGAAAAGAAACCGCAATCAAACAGTCCCTAAAGGAACAAAGAAAAAATGGAAATGGTTTTTTGTTTCTTTATTTTCTTGATTCATTTAATCTCGATACAATTTTACTGAAACTCGTGTTCAAAAATAGATTTGTTATTGTAGGTTAGGATAGGCTTATGTACTAATTAATGAATATCAAATTTCATCAATAATTGAAAGTTAGTTCTGAAAAATGACTATAGGACAAAGAAAAATACTTTGAAGGCAAAATTACTGAAAGTAGGCACCGCGGCGCCTGTGACAAAAAAGGGGGTAACAAGGCGCTGAGCATGGGGCGCCCAACGCGGTGCTCTTATTTGAAAAGGGTGCCACCTTGGTGGCGCCAAGGAGCCCTCGTGATGAGTTTTATTTCAATTTCTCCGGATATTATGTTTTCTCCTTCTTCTAGAACTTCAAAAAGAGGTTCCTATATATATATATATATATATATATATTCCACATTTTTGTATCTCCAAAAACATATTCAACAACATCTTGAGAGTTTGAGTGCTTATATTTCAATTGAGAGTATTGATATTGTAAACACATTCATTATTGATTATAGTGAAATTCTCTTCATCTTGTGGTTTTTTTCCATCTTGGATTTCTGCATAAATTTTTGTATTCTTATTTCTTTAGTGTATTGCCATTATCTTGTGATCAATTCATAACATATTTATTCTTTTAGTACTATATGCTTATATTGTTGGATAATTTGTTACCGTTATAATGATCGTTCATGTTGGTTCATCAAGAATTAATGAACCAAAGCCTTCGTACTTGAATCAGATATTTTTAAAGCAACGGATGAGTCCTACAATTTTAGTCTTTCAGATCAACACGTTGTTCCTTTATTTCTCTATGATGATGGGAGTCAGAACATAATGAACACTTGTGATCCGAGGACCATAACCGTATATACTAATGGCATATTAACCTAATTCGACCCATCATGAAATTAGAAACAGGCATGGTCTCTACGCATAAAGGCCCACACTTTAATTGGATGCTTTAAAACCCAAAATATTGAAACCTTATTAGATCACTTTAAAAGTGCTTAATCGAAATTGATATCCTTTAATTATACACAATAAGTCACATATAAGCCCACATAATCGATTAAAAATCCTTACAATCTCCCACTTGGGCTATATACGTTACCTTATAATCGTGCGATAACCATAACCTTATGAGCACTCAAAATTTTACTATCATCACCAAATGCATCCCCAAACAATCCAGTCCATCAATTATATCAATATAGAATCAAAGCGGATTTTGCTGCTTTTATCGTAATTAAACACATCAATGGTCACATATATCAAGCATAGATGTGTAGCGTGAAATTAAGTATGAAGTAATCTTAAAATGCCTATTTCCAACTAGTCCACCTTAATACCTTAACGAGATAATTTTCAAATAAGTTCAGAGATAATAAACTAAAAACTTTATAACCGAAAATAACTTTAACCACAAATCATATCCAAAATGACAGTATATGTGTCTAATATGAAAACCACAGAAATACAAACTCCCATTGAAACTAGATATCCTTGAGAGATATATCCATATGAGTAGTGTGCTCATGAAAGACCTTGAGCATCAATCCCTTAGTAAGTGGATCCGTAACCATGGAGTTTGACCCGATGTGTCAACACCTGTCCACTCCGAACTCTTTCTTTAACAGCAGAAATCTCTAATAATCGATGATCTCCAACTGATCCAATCTCATTTATGTGAGCATGTAGTCTTTTGTTCTCTGTAAATACCACATGACCCGTTTGGCTGCTTTCCAATAATCCATTCACGGGTTACTTAAATATCTCCCTAGCATCCCAACAATGTACGCTATACCTGGACGCTTACAAACATGAGCATACATCAAACTCCCTATAGCTAAAGAATAAGGAATCTTCTGCATTACTTTAATTTCCAAGTCATTTATGGGGCATTGATTTAAACTGAACTTGTTTCCTTCAACCACATAGGTGTCATCTGGTTTACAATCTTGCATGCCAAATCTTTTAAATACCTTTTCGATATATCTCTTTTGTTATAATCCAAGAATACCCCGAAAACGATCCCGGTGTATTTGAATTCCTAATACAAAAGGGGCGTCACCAAGACCTTTCATCTCAAAATTCCTTGCTAGAAATCTCTTCGTTTCGTGCAATAAGCTTATATCATTGCCGGCAAGCAATATGTCATCTTCATATAAAATCAGAAAAATATACTTACTCCTACTAAACTTGTGGTATATACAATCATCGACCAAATTCATTTTCAAAACCATATGAGATTCACTTGACGAAACTTGTAATACCATTGACGAGAGGCGTGTTTGAGTTCATAGATGAATCTATTTAGTGTACAAACCATTTGCTTTGCATCATCCGAAACAAAATTTTCTGGTTGCACCATATAAATTGTTTTATAAATGTTACTATTGAGAAACGCTGTCTTAACATCCATCCAATGTAACTCAAGATCGAAATATGCTACCAATGCCATTATAATCCTGAAGAATCTTTCGAAGAAACCAGAGAGAAAGTCTCTTTATAATAGATGCTTTTTTTATGTGTAAAGCTATTTGCAACAAGACGAGCCTTATACCTCTCCACACCACCATTCGAATCCCTCTTGGTCTTAAATACCCATTTGCAACCAATGGGTTTCGTACCTTCAAGCAATGGAACGAGGTCCCACACGTTGTTGTCCTTCATAGATGTTATCTCTTCATTGATGGCATCGAGCCACTTTGAGAGTTAGAACTTTTCATGGCTTGACAGAAGTTGATCGGATCATCTTCCACCACTCCAATGTCAACTTTATATTCTTGGAGAAAAACGATGTAATCATATGAAACCGCACTTCTCGTCTCTCGAGTGGATCTTCTTAATGGCATTGGTTCTTGAGGCTATAGAGTTTGTTCTTCTAGAACAAGTTGTCGACCTTTAGAGGGAGATATAACGATATTTCCTTGATTCGAAGTTGCTTCTTGAATAATGGGATAAAAACCTGATCCTGATCATTGCCAATGGCAGTTGAAAGAATTTCAACGTATTCCTCCTCAAAGACAAAGTCTGTAACCCTTTCTGCTCCCGCAAACTCAACATCCTCAAAGAACCGGGCATTTCCTGTCTTAAAAATTACCTTAGTTGTGGTATCATAGAACTTGTAACCCCAAGACCTTTCAGAATATCCAATAAAATACCAGAATATCCAATAAAATAACAACTGATAGTCATTGAGTCCGATTTCTTTTCATTTGGCCTATAAGGCCTTGCCTTAGCTGGATATTCCCAAATGTGTATGTGCTTTAAACTAGGCATCTTACATGTCCAAAGCTCATAAGAGTTTAATCAGTGGCCTTAGTTGTAACTCTGTTGAATATACACGCTGCGGTCTTTAATGCTTCACCCTAGAGTGATTCTGGCAAGATAGAATAAGTAATCATACTCCTCAACATTCCTTAAGCATTATTTTGTCTTTCAACAACGCCATTCATAGTGAGCGAACCCAGCGTAGTGTACTGTGGAATGATACCGTATTCTTCTAAGAATTTAGCAAATGTTCCTAGCCGTTGTTCACCTGAACCGTCATATCTACCATAGTATTTACCACCACGGTCAGATATGATGCTTTTAATCATTTTGCCGAGTTGGTTTTCAACTTCAGTTTCATAGTTTTTGAATCTAGCAATTGTTATTTTATATTATTGATCATTCCACGAAATCGTAGGGAATGGTCGACAGATGTCTATATGTGTAAGTTCTAAGGCGTCCAATGTTTTGTTGGCTTGAAATCTCATTTTATTGGTTTGTTTTTCCCTTATACAGTTAACACACATGTCATGATCTGTAAAGTCAATGAGGTAGGATTCATTAAAAGAAGCAATATATTAGTTAAATAAAGATTATCGTAACCTGATTAAAAAATCGGAACCAACCAATTTTGAATGATGGAACAAACTAAATTTTTCATTCCCAAATGAACAAGAATAACCAGATGTATTCAAAGTAGAACTGGATAACCAACCAATTTTGAATCATGAAACAAACTAAATTTTCCATTCCCAAATGAACAAGAATAACCAGATTTATCCAAAACAGAAATGAAAATCAAATTCCGGTTAAAAGACAGTACCATAAATGTTCCATTAAGATCCAAATAAAATCAAGTCTTTAACAATAATCTAAATTTTCCTATCGCCTCTACTTCCATGGTATTGCAGTAGCCAACATAGATTTATATTTCACCATCACTTGGTTTTCAACATTCAGGCAACCCTACATAGACATACTGATGTGAGTTGTTGCACCAGAATCTGTCCACCATGAGTATCTAGGTACCGAACTTAAATTAACCTCATAACAAACCAAATAAAGAAGAATACCTTTCTTGGCACGCCATACGTGATAATTGGTACAATTCTTCTTCTTATAACCTACAGCTCCACAAAAAAAAATAACCATCCTCACTTTGTTCCTTATACTGTTTCTTTTGTGATGCTGTACCCACAACTTCCTTATCAAATTTCCTTTTTTTGTTCCTTTTGTCCTTGGAAGTGGTGGCTAAATCAACGCTCTCTGTCTCATCTGCTTCAATCTTTTCTCTTCTTGGACACGGTGTGATATGAGTTCATTAAGGGACCATGAGTCCTTTTGACAATTGTAGCTCACTTTGAATTGACTGAAGTGTGCCGGAAGGGATACCAGAACCAATTGCACCAAAAAGTCTTCAGATAAATCCAACTTGAGTGCCTTTAGTTTTGAAGCAATGCGAGGCATTTTCATAATGTACTCCCTTATGTTTCCTTTCCATTTGTACCTCATTGAGACAAGGTTTGCCTAAAGTGTACTAGTTTCAACATTTTCATTCTTGGCAAACCTATTCTCAAGGTCCTCAAGGAAACCATTAGCCGCAGTCACCTTATCGGAAAAAGTGCCCCAAAACGCTTCTAGAATAGCATGCTTTATGATCATCAAATTTATGAGGTTCCATCGTTCCCACTTTTCCATCTCCTTCTTGTCATCAGATGTACTCTTATCAGTAAGTGCAACGAATTGATCGACCCATAAAGCAAGGTCCAAATCCATGACTCCGAGAACAATCATCAGGTTCTCTTGCTATGCCTTGAAGTTGGTGCCAGTAAGTATTGAAATTGAATTGATGCTAGCAAAGATAATAGTAGCAAAACCTGAAACTGAATTAGAGAACAATTAATTCAGAATAGCTCACATAAATATCGTTCATATGCAAATAATAATTTCAAATAATGGTAGGGCCCATTACAAGATACCTAGTACAATATCAATATTTAGTTTTTGGACAGAAATATTGACTTGTATACTCTTGGTGTAGTGATCAAATACTGACAATGAAGAACACATCAATTTGGCCAGATATTAACCTTCCTTTGGGCCGATCAAATTTCACATAAATAACACACACACAAACACCTTTTAATATTCTAAGTTAATTAATTTCCACAATAGAGGTTGCTTTGGCAACATATTGCTTCAATTAATTTATTTTCAAATATTATACCTCTCAAAAGAGTCATTTGTACCAAAATTTGAAAATAAAATCACCGAATTTGCATATTTTATTTATTTTGAAAGTTTAGGGGCATAAGGGTTAATAATCCAAAATTTTAGGGATCAAAAATTAATTATTCAAAACTTTAGCGACTAATTTGAACAAATTAAAAATTTTTGAGGGTTTTAATTGCAAAATTCAGAACTTTAATGGCCCTAATCATGGAAGACCACTGAAAATTTTTCAAATTTAACAAAACTAATTTTGGAATCGCTAAATTTGAAAATAATGGAATTATCACAAGAATCAAATTAAAATTTCGATTTTCAATGATTTCAACATGAATAGGCTCCGATACCACTTGTTGGATAATTTGTTACCGTCATAATGATCGTTCATGTTGGATCATCAAGAATTCATGAACAAAAGCAGAAGCGTACCTGAATCAGACATGGTTAATGCAACGAATGAGTCCTACGATTTTAGTCTTCTAGATCAACATGTTGTTCCTTTATTTCTCCCTAATAATTGGAGTCAGAACATAATGAACAAGTACTTGTAATCCGAGGACCATAACCGTATATGCTAAGGGCCGTTAACCTAATTCGGCCTGTCATGATCTCTATACATAAAGGCCCACACTTTAATTGGATGCTTCAAAAACCCAAAATACCGAAACCTTATTAGATCACTTTAAACGAGTTTAATCAAAATTAATAGCTTTTAATTTAATATACAATAATTCACATATAAGTCCACATGATCGATTAAAAATCTTTACATCATACAAATGTGTGTCCAAACCTGGTTGAGTTGAGGGTCTTATATGATAATTTTAGTATTTTAAATTTATTTTATTTTATTCCATTCTAAAAGTTTAATATTTTGATAAATTATAAACATATATACATGTATATTGTTTTAATAATTATATTTTTTTTTCCTTCAGCTCGCTCCATTTTGAATAAAGAAAACATTGTATTTGGAGTGTACGGTCCAATCCTCGATTCTCAATAGATAGCTGTGTTCTTCACTTCCCCTGTGAAATTAAGACAATATTCATTTTATTCGAAAATATAATATTACACAATACACGTACTAGTCTTATTACAGATTTTGATACACCAAACTGTATAGCAAATGCCCTTCTGCACATAAACTTATCGTAAAATGTATTCATTTTAAGCTTTCGACAAATCTAAGTGATTTTCTAAAGTCAAATCCTAAAATTAATATTGATTTAACAATATAAAAAAATGTGATGAAAAATTTCAATATTTTGTTTGATACTTAGGGAAATATAAATAATCAAATAAACCATTTTGATCAATAAACAATTGGATTTCTATCGAACTTTCCTCCTCTTATGCAGAGTAACAGCAATCTACAAGAAATCTCGATATTGTGGCCCACACAAAGCAATCTCAAGTATTCAAAAAGGGTCTGACTTTTGGACTTCCTGTAAATTACTGTAACTACGGACGAATCATATGGTCAGTATAATATTTTCTGATGCAGAGGTTCACCATGACGGTACAACTGCATATTAGCTTCTACTCAGATCTTACTCCATATCATTTCAAACCTATAATTATCTCATACTTTCTAAAACTTAGAAAGAACTGAAAAGTTTAGAAGAGCATGATATGATTAAACACACTGGAATTTTATTTCTGAACTTCGATGATCTACAATGAAGAATAGCTCTCCTTTTATAGAGGAAGAAGAGCAAAACAAGCACACGAGACTTAACGCATTTCCGACAAGATGGACACGTGGCATTATTTTTATATAGACTTTCTGACACTGCTTATCTTTCCTTTATAAAAGAAAGATTCTTACAATAATTTTAACAAACAGACAGATAACTCATCATATGGACAAACAACTTTTAAATAAAGAAAACTTTTACTTTAATAAAGCAGGTCTTGCTTTAATAAAGTAAATCATATCGTGATATAGTGTTGTCTTTTCATGGTCTGTCATGGTGTGTCCAAATTCATTGAATCTTGTAGTTGTAGAGGCCAACTACGTTGATTCAACCATGGTTCTTGAGTGTCTATGGGTTCTTTGTTATGTGCTTGTAAAATATTTATGAGTTATGGTTCATCAACTTCATATGGGTCTTGTGAATCTTGTAGCATACAGTTATCATAGTTGATTTGAGGAAATTGCTCATTCTGACTCGTTCCTGTATCCATTGATTTTTTCTTCATTTTTTGTGACTAATTGTTTGATTCTGCTGTTTCTTTTCCTTTTACATTTTTCTCTGGGTTGTCATATTGAGGGCCCCAAATACGTCTTTATTTCATTTACTATTTTTCAATTTCTTTTTCAAGAAATTCTTTTTCTCTGTCTACACTGCGATGCAAAGTGTCAATAAGTTGTCCTGCAATTTTCATTTGTTATTTCTTTAGCTGGCTTCCTTCTGGAGTTCTCTCTGAATATCTGGATGTTTCTCCAAGACTTTGCGTAGATCATCCAAGATACGCCTGTCCTCATCGATATTCAAATGCATAATCATATTTTGGGTCACTTACGATATAAAATATTGGGAGATGTTTATCTTGGTACATCTGAATGTCCTTTGCAATTCTTTGAATATATTCAACTGGCAAAGCTTCCTGGTGCAACATCTTTATAATCAGGCCAAATATGTGGAGGAATAGTTTGATTGATTTTCGCCATTTTCCTTTGACATTCTCAAAATTCATGAGCATAACGGTCCCAATTTTGATGCATGTTGAATGATTGAACTGCAAACTCCTTAACATGGGAAAAATGAGCATATGTTCCTGCTTCAGTGAAATATCCCTATCTTTGAAAAATTAAAGTCACATAGACATTATTTTTAAGAGTTCTGAGATCTTTAAATTTCAAACAGAACGCTTGAAACATTTTTATCCAGTGAGAAATTGGATAGAACCATTCAAAAAACTTTTTTGCAAAATGATCAATGGTTCTAAATGGAAAATCCAAGTTAATTTGATAAAATGAATCAAGTGCATCTGAAACATGAAAAGAAATTCCAATTTACCAAAGCTCTAAAAGATACCATAAAAAACAAAGTGTTTCTTTTGTAAATCTGAGTGCAATGTGCTTTGGATCAAAATGGAAAAGAGTAAAGAATGGATAATCTAGATGGAATCCAAGACCACCAAGTGTTTCAATTTCAATCTGTCTAATCACAATGGATTGGTATTTGAGCATGAGATCTTTGGATCTGGATTTGAGAGTTTCGGTTGTTATGAGCTCATTGATTTAAAGAGGAAAATGATCTAGGTAAGGAAAGGATTTGAAGATTTTGAATTCATCATATAGATGATTGGAATTGAAGGAGGAATGATTTGAGAAATTTTTGGTCTGGAAAGAAGATCTGGTTGGAGGTTATGTTTTCCTTTGATATGTTTGACATCAAGTCAAAGTTTGAAAACCATTCTGCCTATCTGAGAAGTTGTGAATTTGGAATTAATTTGTGTCCAATGAGATGGAACTTGAAATTTTCAATTCCTCTTTTTACTAGCAAGTATCTCTTTGAAGTGAACAAGTTTGAGGAAAACTCAGATTGATCATTAACTATAAGCCATTAAATGCTTTTCTTGCAGATGATAAATTTCCTCTTCCAAACAAGATAACAATGTTTACAAATCTGTCAAGAGCAAAAGTTTTCTCAAAATTTGATCTTAAAGAAGGTTTTTGGCAGTTGAAAATTAAACTTGAAGAAAGGCACAAAACAAGTTTTTGTATTCCAAATCATCATCACTAGTGGACCGTGATGCCTTTTGGATTAAAGACTGCCCCATCTATCTTTCAGAAAGCAATAACAAGAATATTTGATCCATTATTAGATACAACTTTGGTGTGTATTGATAAGATCTTGTTATTCTCTGAAGATGAAGTCTCTCACACCAATTTGCTTTACATCTTTGTAGATCTTGTTAAGCGTTATGGTATTATGCTATCTCAGAAGAAAATGGTGATTGGTGCCAAGAAAGCTGATTTTTTGGGAATGCACATTAAAGATGGTCAGTATTTGTTATAGCTTCATGTTGGTCAAGAACTTCTTAAATTTACAGATGAGAATTTGACAGAAAAAGTAGTTCAACAATTTCTTAGATTTGTGAATTACATGGTAAATTTTATTGATCATCTTTCAGTACTCATAAGACCATTGCAACTCATGCTTAAAACAGAATCCTCACCCTTGGTCATTGGTTCAAACTCACGCAGTGTAGACAGAGAAAAAGAATTTCTTGAAAATGAAATTGAAAAATAGTAAATGAAATAAAGACATACACTTGGGGCCCTCAATATGACAACCCAGAGAAAAATGTAAAAGGAAAAGAAACAGCAGAATCAAACAATTAGTCACAAAAAATGAAGAAAAAATCAATGGATACTCAGAATGAGCAATTTCCTCAAATCAACTATGATAACAGTATACTACAAGATTCACAAGACCCATATGAAGTTGATGAACCATAACTCATAAATATTTTACAAGAACATGACAAAGAACCCATAGACACTCAAGAACCAAGGTTGAATCAATGTGGTTTGCCTCTACGACCACAAGATTCAATGAATTTGGACACGCCATGACAGACCATGAAAAGACAACACTACATCACGATATGATTTACATTATTAAAGCAAGACCTGCTTTATTAAAGTAAAAGTTTTCTTTATTTAAAAGTTGTTTGTCCATTTGATGAGTCATTTGTTTGTTTGTTAAAATTATTGTAAGAATCTTTCTTTTATAAAGGAAAGATAAGCTGAGTCAGAAAGTCTGTATAAAAATAATGCCACGTGTCCATCTTGTCGGAAACGCGTGAGTCTCGTGTATTTGTTTTGCTCTTCTTCCTCTATAAAAGGAGATTCATTGTAGATCATCGAAATTCAGAAATAAAATTCCAGTGTGTTTTAATCATATCATACTCTTCTAAACTTTTCAGTTCTTTCTTAGTTTTAGAAAGTATGAGATAATTATATGTTTGAATGATATGGAGTAATATGTTATACTGATCATATGATCCGTCCGGAGTTACAGTAATTTACAGGAAGTCCAAAATTCAGGCCCTTTTTGAAAGCTTGAGATTGCTCTGTGTGGGCTAGAATGACAAGATTTCTTGTAGATTGATATCAGAGCCATGGTGTCTTTAATAAAGCAGGTCTTGATTTAATAAAATAAATCATATCGTGATGCAGTGTTGTCTTTTCATGGTCTGTCATGGTGTGTCCAAATTCATTGAATCTTGCGGTCGTAGAGTCAAACCATATTGATTCAACCATGGTTCTTGAGTGTCTGTGGATTCTGTGTCATGTGTTTGTAAAATATTTATGAGTTCTGGTTCATCAACTTCATATGGGTCTTGTGAATCCTGTAGCATATTGTTATCATAGTTGATTTGGGGAAATTGTTCATTCTGACTCGTTCTTGTATCCATTGATTTTTTCCTCCTTTTTTCTGACTGATTGCTTGATTCTATTTTTTCTTTTCCTTTTACATTTTTCTCTGGGTTGTCATATTGAGGGCCCCAAGTGTCTATCTTTATTTCATTTATAATTTTTTCAATTTATTTTTCAAGAAATTTTTTTTCTCTATCTACACTGAGATGCAATGTGTCAATAAGTTGTCCTGCAATTTTCATATGTTTTTTCTTTAGCTGGCTTCCTTCTGGAGTTCTCTCTGAATATCTGGATGTTTCTCCAAAACTTTGTGTAGGTCATCAAGATACAGCTGTCCTCATCGATATTCAAATGCATAATCATATTCTGGGTCACTTACAGTATAAATCTTGGGAGATATAAATTTATATTGGTACATCTGAATGTCCTTTGCAATTCTTTGAGTATATTCCACTGGCAAAGCTTCCCATAGTGCATCGTCTTTATAATCTGGCCAAATATGTGGAGAAATAGTTTGATTGATTTTCGCCATTTTCCTGTAAAATTCTCGAAATTCATGAGCATAACGTTCCCAATTTTGATGCATGTTGA
>CAIGRP010108180.1:0-18739 GCA_903798385.1 Fraxinus cuspidata | reverse complement strand
ACGAATTCTATTATTTAGTTTATTATAATATTATTTCAATTAAATAATAGATATTACCATAAATATGCATCGATAATATATGTATTTAAAGTGTTTATGCTCCAAAGTTGATTGGACTTAAGACACAACACTTACACTGCTAATGTTGCATAATGCCTCAGCTTAAAAAAGCTAATAATATACATTTGCATTGCGTAGTTATATCTCCAAAAGTCGAAAAATCCAATGTTACAGAACATTATGCGAAAGGGAAGTGTAAACTATGTTGAGGAGGGTAATGAAAGGAAAAGTTATGAACATACAAAAGCAAAAGGCAGAAACTATGCAACAAAACCTGTAACTTCATATAAAAAGTAAAAGGTAAAATCTTATAATCAGTATTTAGATTACGACACGCTAGTCTTCATTCTTTGCATCCTCAGGGGTACAGGGATTTCTAAAACTGACACATTAATGTTGTTCCAAACATCTGATTTTGTTGGAAGCTGAGCAATATTTTCAGCTATCATCAAGTCTTCGGGAAGTACAGAACCAAATACGGTATACGAATTTTTCCATTCTTTGTGATTTGCCAAGCTTATGAAGAATTCAGGACCGGAGCCAACCCATGCTACTGATCCTCTTCTTATGGTTGGACAGTACTCAGATGGGATTTTATTGAATATCATTCCTTGGGCTTCAAGAGTTCCTTGAACAATAGCAAATGGAGGACCGAAAGAAGCCTGATAAGATAATAAGAGGCCATCAGTAGGAGATCTAATACGTGTAATTTGACGAAAAAGATGAAAATAAAACAGGAGGGATTAAACGAGTGAATCCGTATATACATATTAATTCCAATTACTAGTTGAAGATTTTGTATCGAAATATAAAATCTACACATGAGGGAGGTAAAATCTACACCCACATACATATTCAGACGACACTCTAAAAGTAAATAGAGGACTTCAACTTTATCACACATTAACAGTTATTTGTATGGAGAACATCATTATTTCTCTATTTAGAGAGAGAGTTTGTGGTGTTCAGCAGCACTATGATGTTCATCTAATCATCTCTATATTGATTTTCAGAAAATGGAATTATCAGACGATTTTCCAAACAAATTAAAGTGGCGTAAAAATAACAACTTTGATTAGTCATTAAAAGAATTCGTCCAAAGCTTTGAAACATAAAACAAGAACACAAACAGAAATAAAGAGATAAGAAATAAGGTAAATAAATCTTTAACCAAAAACATAAAAAAGAGGATGAATAAAAAGAATTAAGGTGAAAGAGATTAAAACAAAAAATATCTAGGTTTTTCACACGCTTTTAATTTCCTATAAAACTGGTCTAATACTATAAAATTCATGGATCACTTTGTCTATGCAACTTATATGCATGCACATAGTGCATATGTGCTAAGCTTTAAAAAATTATTAGCGAAATAGTTAGATAAAAAAATAATAAATTGATGGTCAAAGTTGGAATAGAAAAAGAACTTATTTGAAAGTAACGCCTTCCTTGATATCAAAATAAGTAACTTTTTTCACTTCAAAAAAGAAAGTAGCATATCCAAACATGTTTTAGAACTAAAAATCTACTTAAAAGTAAGTTTGATGTAATTTTAAGCTTAGCCAAACTTCCTCTTCATGAATGTGTATAAAGACACTAAACGACGCCAACAAATGAAACATAATTATCAGGCAAGTGATATAAATCAAAATGATGCCTATGAATTAACCGAATAGACTCCTAAAATCCTTTTAGCAGTCCAGACTACATTTGGATATACAATGATCAGGGATGCACGAGACCAAGAAAAAAGTTTAATTCTTACATCTTTAATGTGTTTTCCTTTTGTATCCCAAGATTGACCCCGGCTTTCTGCTCGATAGAAATGGCAACCTGCACAATGGTGTAATGCCAACAACTCTAGGATGTATTTAACTGAAAGTGGAGAACAATCGGGCAAAAGCTGCACAAAGATTACGCAGTTCATCAGTGAAACACATGTTATATAATAAATACAGCAGCATTCCAAAAGAAAAAACTAGTTACATATAGTTTGGTAATCTCTCTATGCAGCATGCTTACATAAATGCTGTTAATTGTCTTCACATGCAGGTGCATAATTACGCTCTTACATATAGCTACAAGACTATAAACCTAATAGAGATTACCCTAATAATCTTTTAATTTTTTCTTTATTGTTGCTCGAAATATCCCTTTGCATAATACAGGGTTATTGGAAATTGCAATGGCAGCCACTTGAATCTTTCTTTGAGGGACGTGATCCAAATGTACAAGAAACCACTCATGATTAAATGAGTCTGGTTAGGTAACCACATAAGTCTTTCTAATCATTCGACCGTGAAAGTAACTTTAAGACCTGTTCACCTGACTCAGGGGGATAAGAATGTATACCTTGACGTGAAGTGTACCGTGTTCTGTCTCTAATCCAATAATACCCTTGAACAAGAAAAGAGAATGAAAAGTTAATTCATGAAGAAAATTTACATAATCCACAAGAGGCCAGCACCACAAAAGACTAAACTTTTGGTGGTTTATTAGGAAAATATCAAAAGAGGTAGAGTGTAAGGAGAGGAGGAGAGAAAGTAACAATTAAAAGAAAGCAACAACTATTAACACAGAGACAGATATGAGCATAGTCTAAAACCAAATGCTATGCCGTGCTAAAGTTCTTCTCTGTATAAGTAAAAGTGATACAAATAATTAATGGTTGCATAATAGAAAATAGTAAGAAAAATAATCACGAAAATTCAGTGTTATGTACCTCTCCTCTTCCAAAGACAAGACCAGAAGTCCATACGACTTTGTCTGGTACTTCCTGCTTTTCAGGGGCCAGTAAATCCTTCTGTTTTTTCAACCAACACTGAAACGACAAAAAATAAATAAAATTAGTTCTGTTATTCACGGATTTAATGACAGTGATAATTAAGGATTCGATTAGCAAAATCATATTGATTGGGAGAAGATCTATGTCTACAACTACATTACTTCTTCTACTATGGCCTGTGTACAAACATACATGCACTAATCCACACACACGTAAAAATTCTCATATTTCCTTGCTATGAGTTTGTTATTGATCACAAAATATATTACTAGCGCAGAGGTTTGAGCTCAATATATAGTGCACTTTAATATTAACTACATAACATTTCAGTCGGCTATTTAATCTTGCAGGGAAGGTCACGACATTTCTACTAAACCAGCTTCTTGATTGTTCAAGTCATAGAGAACTTGAATCTACTTCACGAAAGCAAGTCGTCAATGTCTTACGCTAACTATCTACGTGTTTTGTTCTCAACTATAATTACATTTTTTTCATATAAGTGTAATTTTTCCAACACTATATTATGCATCTAATTTTTTTCCAATTCTACAACCAGCACGAACATTTAAAGAATATAAAGCATTTGATACATAGCCATATCTGTCATCTACCAATCGAGTACATAACAGATTATGGACAGAAATTAAACCAAAAAAATAAATAAAAGAAATTTCAACCAACCTCACCGAATTTGTTTCCACATGCCTGCTTATTCCCACAAAAAACCCAGGTATCACAAAGACAAGGCCCATCATTTCCAGTACACATGGCTTTACAAGCTTTACAACATTCATCAGACGAATTGAATTTGAAATCCGTGCCCCATTTCACAGCAGCCCCCCAAAGCTCCAAATTCTCAATCCCTTTACAACACAACCCACCAGTAGCGCCACCACTCTCGACGCCTTTAACCCACTTCTCACCATTTTCATAGGACTCGGCCAGTGCTAATGATTCAACATCTGAATAATTTCCTGGTGCTGATGGCTTTAAAACTGATGACACGAACATGTAGACCATAGAACAAGAGACCAAACCGATCAAAAGCAGGATCCGAGAGGCCCAACGAGTCGGCTCCGAGTCATTCGGTTTCCGACCCATTGATTACTTTGAGACTACTGAAGATTGAAGAGAAATTCCCAGAATTCAGAAATTATTTTCAATGATCTTGTGAACCATTTATCTGGCCGCTTGAAGTATCGTTGACCTGAGAAATTGAGGTGGCTGAATTTGAAAATTGATTTTTTTATATCAGAAATGGGGGTTGTCAATTGTATAGTGTCTGGGAAATTGCACTTTTAATCCACAACCTTTTCAAAATGTAACAAATCAAACTCAACATTTTTTGGCATAATTAAATAAACATAAAAGATAATAGTAGAATAAAATAAAAGAAAAAAATTATAAATAAGATCCCCATAACTTTTCAAATTACACATCGATTCGACCATTTGACCCTTGAAGCTTTTCCATTTTCAGGTCGATGTATGTATCGATTTTTGAAAACATCGAATGCACAAGCTTTGTGATCATCACTTTGCACTTATTTGGTAAAGATTTTTTGAAAAGTGGTTCTATGAAAAGTTTTCTTTTATGTGGACATGTGGTTAGAAAGTAGGAAAAATTATGAAGAAACGTAAAAAATAATTTTTTTGTAGATGGTTAAAAATGAGTTTAGTAAAAAGTGATTATCAAAAAATAAAAAGCAAACGGGTGCTTACAATTGAAAATTAATTGATATTTGAATTAGGGTGATTATAATGCCACCACATTTTAATTGCGGTTAAAATAATTAATCTTTGCTCATTGTAACAATTATTTCCTTAACTTTTTTCGGCCGAATTCTTATTTTCAATCTTCCATTAATTAGTATGCCGTCCTTAATGATGATTTGTATAAAAATATTTTGTTTTTATGTTTTAAATGAGGGAAAATATTTTTTCTTACTTTTTATTTATTTATTTATTTTTAAAATATGATGAAAAAATAAATTGTTTTAAGCTATTTTAACGGACTTTTAAACATAAACATGTAATCAAATACAAAATGTGTTAATTAATGAAAGTCCGAAGATAAGAATGACATAAAAAATCGTTAGGAACATAAATATTATAATAAATATAAATTCATGTTTGTTAATTAGTTTTATTATCCTAATTTATTTATAAATTACAAAAACTAACAATTAATATGTCCAAAATAATTTGAATCATTCAAGGGTTCACGATTTCTTAAAGAAAATAATGAAGTAAGCTAGTAAATATTTAAAACCAGCAATCGACTTCAACTTTTATCCCTCCAGACTTCAACTTTTATCCCACATTGGAGGATCAATCAGTAGACTGGAAGAGGAGTTTCTTTGAAAGGAGCGCAATTAAAAGGAAATATTAATTGGGCTTGGTAGTGCAATATGTGAGCCCACCGATATAGTTGGAATATTTTTTGGGAACAATACATAAATAAGGTATTTAAGTATCACATTTCAAGATTAAGGATAGAGGTTTTAAATTTCAAAAATCAGGTTTTCATTAAAACTTATTTATAATTTAATTAATTAATTATATATTTTATTAATAAATATATAAAGGTCACAGATCTATGCAATTTGATCACAATCTAAAGATTTTAAGGTCACAATTCAAAAATTTTACATGTCACAGTTCATTCATCGGTCACAAATTAAAAATTTAAAAGTCACAATTTGTTCATCGGTCACAAATCACAAAATTTATAAGTCACACAACTTATTTTATGGTCACAAAACATCAAATTATAGGTCACATATTACTTTTATTGGTCACAACTCGATTATAACTTAATNCAATTCAAAAATTTTACATGTCACAGTTCATTCATCGGTCACAAATTAAAAATTTAAAAGTCACAATTTGTTCATCGGTCACAAATCACAAAATTTATGAGTCACACAACTTATTTTATGGTCACAAAACATCAAATTATAGGTCACAGATTACTTTTATTGGTCACAAATTAATAAATTTGTGAGTCACACATTATTTATTGGTCACAATTTATTCTTTATTGGTCACATACCAACCAATTTATTGGTCACAATCAACAAATCATTTGTGACCACCACCACCAACACAACACCACCTTCGTCTCCGCCACCAACACCACTGAAACACACAACCGCCGCAGCCACCAACAACCCCCCCTCCCCCCAATGAAACCTTATCACCACCACCAGAAAATGACCTCACTACCAGCACCACCACTACCCGTACGAAAATCATGTCGCCTTCGTTCTAACCTATGAAATTGAAGACTTGGTACCAACTTATTTCTTACGTAGTGACCATCTCGAATGCTAAATTAACATAAAAAATTGATAGATCCGACTCTAACGCATCAATGATAACAAACCCACAAGACTTCGACTGCTACAGCTTGTCCATATGGAACGGCACCCACCTCCACAACTCTTCCTCAACAGAAACCCCAACGCTTCTGCTACCTCCTCCTCTTTGACTCCACTCAGATTAGGCTTCAAATAACTGCCTCACTCCATCATTTGTTACAGTAGATATCAGCACAAATTTTCTCTGTTCAACCTATAGTGAACGGTGAAAAATAGAAGAAAAAATCAATAAAGTTGTAAAAATGGAAATATCTAAAACGGATTTCAACGAGGGAAGTGTATGTGAAAGGTGAAAAATAGAATAAAAGTGGACGAGTGTTTGGCCCAGCACAGAGAGAGAGAGAGAGAGAGAGAGAGAGAAATTGTCAAAAAGTGCAAAGAGATTAATGACTAATGGGTTTAGTTTTATTTTCTCTCTCTAAAATTATTACACAAGGGTGGGGTGGAATGTCCCGTTGGGATGTGCTGAAACCGAATTTTTGAAAGAAAAAAATTTCTGCCTCATTAATGAAATTAAAACTTAAAAAGTAAGGATTAAGGTAATTTTCCCATATTTTTTTAAAAAATCTTATAGGCCAAGAAAGATGTCTCTTATTTTTTAACTCACGGCTACCCGGTTGGTTTAATGATAAGCTTGTCTGGTAAAGAAGGTGTCCAAATTCATTAAATTCATGTAAATTGTCCTTAATTTCTTTTGAATCAGTAAAAAAAGTGGTTGAATGATTGAGAATCAATCGTTACCTTTAATATAAAAGGGTAAATTAAACGTTGAAAGTAAAATTCAAAAAGTGATTTGACCATGGTGCAGTTATGTTGGCTTTTTGGGCTCGGCGCTGCAGTGCCCATGAGCTGGCACCCAGCTTCCTGCTAATTTTGTGGCCCACTTGAGGCGCCTAGGCGCTCACTTATTGCGTTGTGGCACCTAGCTTTCTTGTGTGTCTTGTTTGCCTCCGTTTTCACATTTTCTATACTTCATTTTTCTTCTTCTTTCACCTCATCTTCAAGTTCAATTCTATGATCAACATGTGGCTCCATCTCAAGCTCCAATATGTGCAATTTTCTCTAATTTACCTAAACTATAAAACAACATTAACAAATATATCAAAACGTTCAGAAGTACTCAAGAACAAGTCGAAAACTCTGTTTTAAAGGTGTTAATTCAATGAGTGATTTACACTCATCAAACATCCCAAACTTAATTCGTTGCTTGCCCTCGAACAAATACAGAACAACACGCAAATAAGACTCACAAACACACAAATAAAACACACTACCAAAAGATTCAAATACATATTTAGTTGGATAGATTGTTTTTATGGCTCGACATTTAAGACGTGATATCGAATTCATGAACCACTTCAAGTTATATTACAAAAGTCAATTTGTTACCTTTTCAATGCAAAAATGTGTGTATGTGTGGAAGGAATCAAATACAGCACTGTGTAGTCATAAGCTGATTCAATTTCCGACCTTAAGAGTCAATCATTTCATTTCTCCACCTGTGGGATTCACACACCTCCAAACTTAATTTCTTTTCACTCTTTTCCCTATGGCATAATCAAAAATTGGTTTACAAATCACAACTCCTTACCCTCTCTTATCTGGATAAATGTTACTGATTGTAGTTCACATATCAATAAATGAGGATTCTCCTTATTTTTGACTGCATCAACCTCCAAGAATCAATTAAGTTACTAACCCATTATCAGAGGTCTAATCCTCCAAAACAAGTGTTTGTGACTTAATCATGACATGTGGTGCGTCTTCTATTTCACGCACCTGCTTTTTCAGATATATGTATGTTTCAATGGATCTTATGTGCGAATGTCTCTCCCTTGAGCTTTCTAAGTGACCCATGTAGCGAGCTTTAGGCCGAAGATTTCCAAATTAGATGACTTTAGGGCATCAGGTTTTAAACGCTTACATGCTTAATCACTCGAGTCATACAAGTTACGAAAAAAGGTTTCACAATAAGATTGTTAAAGTTGTCCTCATATGGATCTTTTAAGGTAGCTTTACAACAATTTTTTTCTTTTATGCATGTAGCGATTAGTGCAATTCCCTTATAAAACACTCATGCTCGAAAATCAATCCCAATCTTAGGATTTTCACCCAATTTTCATCATATTGTCTCGGAAGACCTGTGTGAGTGATGGCCGAGGGTGTAACACTTCTTCATATTCTCGCGTGGTAACAACTCCTTGTATACAAAGATCATGGATTAAGGAGGGGTGTCACAAGCTCCCAATGGCTGACCGGGCTAAGATGCGCGGACCTGAATAACCATCCCAACATCGATATTGTGTCCCCGTTGAATTTAATAATTCAATAGAGCTCACTCCTTTGTTACCTCACTAAGATTGCTACTCGAAACCAGTTTGGCGTATATAAAGTGATGCCAAACTTTACAGTTACTCGTCAAACTTGAGGCAGGAAAATTAGTCACATCACTGGCATTCTGTTTCCATTCGGTACACTCGCGAGTTAGTGTCTGAAGTAATACGATGGGGTCAACCCCCTCATCATGCAACTTGGAGTAGTTATCATTTGGAATATCTCGTTTATGGTAGAATGAATTGATGGAAACAATATCAAACTGGATCTAGTGACCCCGAACAAATACCTTGAAGTTCTTATGCTCTTTCACATTCGCATAAAACTCCTTCACCAAAGGAATGGAAGCAGCTCCTTGTTGCATAGCAAATTTGTCCCACCCAGACTTTGTATTTTCTCGGGCAATAAATGCTCAAAACCCCGCTCCGAATGCAATTCCGATAAATCACCATCTATTTAAATCGTTCTTCTGCCTTGGGGCTCACAAATCGTCGTCTTTCATAAGAAGTGGTAGATGAGAACTCCGTGGTTTTAAATTTCTTCCGGGGAGGCATGTTGTATAAGTCCAACAAAAGAGCTCAATAATACCCAAAGCAAGCTAAAGTACACCAACCAATTCAAACCTAAGATATCCTCCTCCGCCAAGTGTGACGACACCGAACACCCAATCTCAAACCACAATTTCAATAAACCTAAGGAAAACACCAAAGTAGACCACAATAGAACACATTCACACAGGCAAGTCCACAAACACCTTGTAAACACTACCGCTATGCAAACACCAAGTACCAAACCCCTCAAGAGACCAAAACACATAAGAAATCACACTTTAAAACATCTAAGGACATACCCAAAACCACCATCAAAAGCTCAATAACCGTCCATAGAAGAGCCAACCCTGCTGTAAAGAAAACAAGTACCTTATGTAGATTAAATGGCAACAACCAAGCACACCTTGGTAATAAGATGGACTATAAGAAAACTAACAAGCCACATAGAGCATCCAACTTGGATAAGACTATATGTATTGAAGAAGATAGAAATAGGTGAAAAGAGGGCTTTGGGTTTTCGAAATGGGTGTGTGAATATAGGGGGAGTGAGGTATGGGGGAAAAATAGGGAAGATTGTTGAGGGAGGGAAGGGGGATAGGGAAGAAGGATGCACAAAATAGAGGGGGAATGGAGAGAAAGTCGAAGGAGAAATGGGGTGGGGTGGGGGGGGTTTTTATGGGAAAAAAAAAAACAAAAAAAATTAAACAACATAAATAAAAGATGGGGGGAAAAGAGGTTTCCCGTTTTTTTTTTCTAAAAAAGGGCGTTGCGGTCGCACATTCTGTAAAAAAACTTTTTCTCAGTTTTGTTTTAAAAGAGGCGCCGTAGTGCTTGTCTCTCTGTAAAAAAAAAATTGTTTTGGTTTTTTTTTACCTGCAAGCTCCACCGTGACCCGTCCTTATTGTCATCTAAGTCTGATGATCCACACTTGAAATTGTATCTATATAACCAACATGGAAAAATCCTATAGAATGAATTGAAAATTAAAATAAATGTATAAAACTTGGGTTGCCTCCCAAGAAGCACTTCTTTAATGTCATTAGTTGGATGAAGATGTAGATCTAAGTTGATTCTCCAAGGGCAATTTTTTCCACATCTCGATTTTCTTCACCGTAATAGTATTTGAGTCGTTGACCGTTCGCCTGAGAGATGGATCCATCATTGCTTATCAATTCCACTAAACCATAGGGGAACACCTTATGGACTACGAATGGTCCCGATCACTGTGATCTAAGCTTGCCTGGAAAAAGTTTCAAGCGAGAATTGAACAGAAGAACCCGTTCTCCTGGTTTGAATTCCCTCCTTAGGATCCTTTTGTCGTGCCACAACTTTGTTCACTCCTTGTATATTTTCACATTTTCATATGCCTCGTTCTTAAATTCATCAAGCTCGTCGAGTTCAAATAAGAGTTGTGCTCCCACTAATGTCATATCTAGGTTCAACTTCTTCACAACCCAATAGGCTCAATACTCCAATTCAACTGGTAGGTGGCATGCTTTTCCAAATACCAAACAATAAGGTGACATTCCAATTGCCATTTTGAAAGCTATTCGATATGCCCACCATGCTTCATCAAGTTTATGAGCCCAATCCTCGTAGTTGGTGTTCACAGTCTTCTCCAAAATTTGTTTAATTTCCCTGTTGGAAACTTTTGGTTGTCCATTAGATTGAGGATGATAACCAAGTGCTAGTTTGTGCCTGACAATTGTATTTAGCCAAAAGAGAATTGAAAAGTTTGTTACAGAAATGTGTACCTTCATCACTTACTATTGCTCTAGTTGTGCCAAACCGTGTAGATATGTTTTTCTACAGAAACTTCAAAATGACATTTGCATCATTTGTTGATGTAGCAATGGCCTTAACCCATTTGGAGACATAGTCCACTGCAAGAAGGATATATATCTGGCCAAAGGATGGTGAAAATGGACCCATGAAGTCTATATCCCACACATCAAATAATTCCACCTCGAGCATATTAGTCAATGGAAGCTCGTGACGCTTTGAGATATTCCCAGTACGTTGACAACGGTCACATGCCTTCACAAAGGAGTACAGTCCTTGAAAAGGGACAACCAATAGAATCCCGACTGTAATACCTTAGAAGCAGTACGTGTAGGACCGAAATGATCTCCATAAGGTGAGGAATGACAATGGATTTTGTCTCCTTCATCGGAACACACATCCTAATCATCATATCCTCCGCGCATTTTCTGAAGATAAGCAGATCATCCCATAGATATGGCTTGACATCGTGCAAGAATTTCTTCTTTTGGTGAGAATTCAAGTCAGGTAGCATCCTTCCACAAGCCAAGTAATTAACAAAATCAGCATACCATGGGATTCTTGATGAAACCGCTAACAGAAGCTTGTCAGGAAATGTTTCTTGAATTGGATTGTTATTTGTCACATCTTCATTCTCCAACTGCGACAGATGATTAGCAACCACATCCTCACTACCGTTCTTATCTCAAATTTCTATATCAAATTCTTGCAACAACAAAACCCACCGAATTAAGCAAAGCTTAGCATCTTTCTTTTCAAATAGATATCGGATCGCTGCATGATCTGTGTAGATGAATACTTTAGTACAATTAGATAAGATCTGAATTTGTCACAAGCAAAGACAATTGCTAACATCTCTTTCTCTGTTGTGGAGTAGTTTAATTGAGCTCCATTTAAGGTTTTTTCTAGTATAGTGAATTGCTTAGAAAATCTTTTCACACCTTTGTCCCAAAACTGCTCCTACTGTATAATCACTGACGTCACACATTACTTTAAATGGTTGATCCCAATTCTGTACTATCATAACGGGAGCTGTAACCAACTTCTCCTTTATTACTTCAAATGCTCTGAGACGGTCATCATCAAAGACAAATGTTGTATCTTTCTCCAAAAGGTTGCAAATGGGTTTTGATATTTTCGAGAAGTATTTAATAAATCTCCTATAAAATCCAGTGTGTCCCAAGAAACTCCAAATTCCTTTGACATTAGTAGGTGGTGGTAGCCTGGCTATTGTATCTATCTTAGCTCTATCGACTTCTAGTTCCTTGCTGAAACATGGTAGCCTAGCACAATTCCTTCTTGTACCATAAAATGACATTTCTCTCAGTTAAGAACTAAGTTCTTTTCTTCACAACGTTGGAATACTAAAGAGAGATTGTGAAGGCAATTATTAAAAGAAGTACCAAAAACAAAAACAAAATCATCCATAAACACCTCAATGATTTCCTTTACCATGTCTGTAAATATAGCCATCATGCATCTCTGAAAAGTGGCTGAAGCATTGCATAATCCAAACGATATCCATCTATAGGTAAAAATGCCATATGGGCTAGTGAATGTCGTCTTATCCTGATCCTTTGGGGCTATTGCAATCTAATTGTAGCCAGAATAACCATCAAGAAGCAATAGTGAGAGTAGTCTGCTAGTCTATCCAGCATTTGATCAATGAATGGAAGTGGAAAGTAATCTTTTCTAGTTGCTTTGTTAAGCTTTCTGTAATCGATACAGACGCTCCAACCAGTCATTGTTCGTGTAGGAATCAGCTTGTTGTTATCGTTCTTAACTACTGTCATTCCACATTTTTTTGGTACCACCTGTACAGGACTAACCTATGCACTATCTAAAATAGCAAATAGAATTGTTGCCTTTAGTAGCTTTAGTATCTCTGCTTTCACCACTTCTTTCATAGCTGGATTCAACCTCATTCGATGTTCAATAGACGGTTTGTAAGAATCTTCCGTAAGAATTTTGTGCATGCAAACTATAAGACTTATCCCTTTAATATCAACTATAGATGAACCCAAAATAGCTTTGTGTTCTCTTAACAGTTTCAATAGTTTGTCATCTTCATCCTTGGTAAGTGAGGAAGAAAATTTCACCGGAGGTGTAGAATTTTTCTCTAAGAACGCATATCGAAGGTGGGCTGAAAGTTGCTTTAGGTTAGATTTACTGCTCTCATTACCCATGTTGTCATCTGAGCCCACTGCATGCTAAATATCTTCAATCTGTGATGGATTACATTCATCTAGCGATAATTTAAGAGCTAATATACAATCAACTAATTCCTTGCTTCATGTGTAACCTCCCAAAGTTTCAACATCATCATTTGTTTCACTAAACATCATACAATGCTCTAGGGGGATCTTCAATGAATATTTTTTCTTCCTTCACAAAAAATCAACGAAGTTAATTCTATGAAAAGTATCAGTGTCATCTAGTGGTGGCAATGAGTCGAGCCGGCTCGACTCAGCCCATCTACTCACTAGCTCAGCTCATGCTCAAGCGTGAGCTCGTGTTTTTTTTTCTTTTAAATTTTTTTCATTTTTTTACTTTTTCTTTAGATTTTTTACGAGCTCACGCTTTAGGCTCACGTCCCACGAGCCGTTCGCGAGGTCGATGAGCCGAACAAGGCGAACATATGGCTCGGCTCATGCTCGAGCTCGTCAGCCACCTACGAGCCGACTTTCAACAAGCCGAGTGGCCGAGCCGACGAGCTGCTTGACTTGTTTGCCACCACTAGTGTCATCCGAAAATCTCATTGCTTGGTAGATATTGAACATCACTTTTTCATCATTCACTCTCAAAGTTAGCTACCCACCGTGTACATCGATTAGGGCTCTTCTTGTTGCTAAAAATGGTCTTCCCAAAATCAATGGAATATCCTGATCTTCATTTTAGTAGATGAATTTATCAACCTTTACTAAAATGTCTTCAATAATCCCTTGTGGGTATGTGAGGGACTTGTCAGCTAGTTCAATAATCCCTTTACTAAAACCATGTTAAGGACACCTTCTAAGTAGGTCTTTGAATCTCTCTCATGCTTTATAAAATGGCTCGAAGTCAAATTGTATAAATTGACCAATTTCGCTTCGAAGCTGAGCTGATTTGGAAGGTGGGAAGTACTTCGCGAGGAATTTCTGAGCTAACTCATCCCAAGTAGTGATAGAACCATATGGTAGTGACTGGAACCAAGCCTTGGCTTTATCCCTCAAGGAGAAGAATAAAAGATGGAGTTTAATTGCTTCTTCAGTAACTCCATTCATCTTCACTATTTCACAATTTCCAGAAAAGAGCCCAGATAGGTCGGAGCTCCACCAAACTGATCCTGTGTACCGTGTGTATCAATCTCGACTGGCCTGACGTAGTCCCGAATAATCCGTTGTTGATTATTTTCATTAGCTGCTCTTGCTTCTTGTTCTACCATTGCTTCACGTTCGTTTTTCTGTATACCCCGGAGAAAGCTGAATGTGCGTTCTGGTTCAGGATCAACAGGTAGTAATTCATGATTCCTAGCTTTTTGTATACATAGTTGAAAAATAACAACCAAAGAATTATTAGAGATAGAGAAGAAATATATTAAAACAAAAATATAAATATAAATTAAAATAAATAATAATATCAATAGAAATCAAATGAAACAGTCCCCAGCAAATGCGCCAAAACTTGTCACGTGCACCGTGATTTATGCTGCAAGCGTACGATGTCAAGTTTTGTAATATAATAATAGAGTTAGAGTAGTGGTGGCAAATGGGCCATGCGACTCGTCGACTCGACCGCTCGGCTCGTTGGCTACTCGGGGCTGGTCAAATGAAGAGCCCGAGCACGAGCCGTGCAGGCTAGCTCGTGGGTAAGCGACTCGTGGGCCAACCAACGAGCTTGCCCATGAGCTTGGCTCATGGACTTGCCAAAGAAAATGATTTATTTTATTTTTTTGTTTAAAAATGTTCATCTTTAAATTAAAAAAATCTGAAAAATGGACGAGCTCGCGAGCCGAGCTTCGGCTCGGCTCAGCCCATGAGTCACGAGCTCAACCCACGAGTAACGAGCCAAACTTCATTACAAATGAGCCACGAGCTAGGCAGTGACGAGCTCGAGCCGAGCTTGTACGCATAGAGCCGAGCCGACAATCTTTAAGTTAGAGTGTCGAACTCACATGGATTGTAATTCAAATTTCTACTAAATACTATAATTATATATCCTCTATTTTATCTAGATGAATGAATTCTCAAGTCAATATTTTTATATTAAAATGATGAGGATAAATGACAATTCAATTGAAATAAGGCAAACTATAGGAGAACTATCAATGTGAGAAAGCTTAGGGATTGCTTTCACCTCACTATCAACAATGTTTTTCAACTTCTATAGTTACTTCTATCGATTTTTCCTGAATTTATAGGCAAGAATCTTATGTTAAATTCTATTCCCTTTCTCGAAACCTATAATTTCCTAGGTTATGATATTCTTAGATCATGCCTAAATTCCTCTTTCTCGAGTACCAAAATTTAAAGTATCAAATCATTCAATTAGTGATCAGGTAATTGAAAGCATTGCGCAAGAATTAACACAAATAAATTAACGGAAAAATCAAATGAATCAACTATAGTAGATCCAAACAAGTCTCAAGTTTAGTTACATCAAACCCTAGATAGTAAAATTAGTTCATGAATACTAGAAACGACATATTAAATTCTAAAATAAAGAATACGGAGAAGAAAAAAATAAGAAAAACTATTTTGCCGCTTGAATTCTTCTCTAATTAGTTGTCGTTTTTGCTATTGATGATTGTTCATTTTCCTTGCCTCATAAGCCATTTTTCTCCTCCTAATATTTGTCTTCAATGTTGTATTTATAGTCTCTTAGGGTATTAAGACAGATATAAGTTGGACCAGACCGAAAAAATTGAGAAAATTAAGTTTTTTTTATAACTCGGGAAGCGGCGTCGCGGCGCCTAAAACAGGTGGCGCCAGCAGTTCTGCTAGTTTTTTGGGTTAGGCGCTACAACGCCTATGAGCTGGCGCCGTAACTCACAGTTTCCTGCTAATTTTATGGCCCTCTAGGCGTCCACTTATGACGCTGTGGCACCTAGCTTTCTTCGGTCACTTGTTTACCTCCGTTTTCACCTCTTCTACACTTCATTTTTCTTCTTCTTTCACCTCTTCTTCAAGTCCAATTCTGTGATCAACCCATGGCTCTATCCCAAGCTCCAATACGCGCCATTTTCCCTAATTTACTTAAATGACAAAATAATATGAAGAAACACATCAAAACGTTCAAAAGTACTCAAGAACAAGCCGAAAACTCTGTTTTAAAGGTGTTAGTTCAATGAGTGATTTACGCTCATCACATTCTTTCCTTAATAATATCCATCGAACACACCTTTAAAGATTCTTTTGAAATATAATTTTAAGGGTTGATTTTTTAAAATAAAGAGCATTTTATGTTTATAGAATCTTGAAAATGCTCATAGACATATCATGTCAAATAGGGTTTGTAGTCATTAAATTTGGCGTGGTGGAGACCTTAGTCAAGTTCACATGGTACCTAAGCTGAAACTACAATCGATTAGTCTAATTGACCATAGAAATTAGGGGAATGTGATGGTTGAGGGCTCTTCAATGTTTAGTTTAGATGTGGTATAGAAAGTGAAATTGATATAATAACAACATAGGATAGCAAAATCTGCATACTAGTCCCTATTTGTCTACCATTCTTTTATTGTTCTTTTTTCTACGTACTCATTTTCAATTGAATCATGCTATAGTGCCAAATTTTTCAATATAGAGTTTGACATAATGTCACGTAGTATTATATCATTGGACTGTTTTAAATACAGTTAGCTTTCCTATCAAATCATCTTTTGCCACCTCAAATTATGTCGAAGCATCCGTTTTAACATTTTCTGTCAAAGGTACAAAACAATTTTCAATCACACATTCATAAATTAAAATATTCTACACGTAAGTTCAAAACTTTTCTCTACTTTTTAACCATACGTTCTCCAAAAAATCACTTGTATTAATAGGTTTCTATGGCCGATTACTGTCTATCAAATTAATGACTAATTTTACAACGCCTGGAACTTCCTTTTGCGAATGGTAAATTTAGTTTCAATTTGATTTGGCTGAAAATAGATTTTTTATAAATTTTGATAAAAGTTAAATGAAACATGATTATGAAAAATCAATTTATAAAATTAAGCACCTGTTTGCTACCCATACTTTCTTCATTTTAAGCAGAAATGTGACCGTTGAAGGGCCCCACTAGCCTGACATTGTTGACTTCTATCTCACATTAAATTTGAATTTAGTGATGCAACAGTAAAAAAATTATTTTCACTCTATAAAATGGGCAGCAAACAGAGCCTAAATAGACAACTACAACTGTATAATGCCTATGCCAACTCTATAGTTGTAACACCCCAATGTTCATAAACTTTGAAATGTTACAAAAAAAAAAAATCAAATTCTTTACGTTAAAAGCGAAAATGATACAAATAAAAAATAACTTTATTTTCAACAATAAATATCAACTAAAATATGGAATCTGAATCTCTAAAAAATTAAATATAATCAGTTAATTAATTAATTCTTTGAACAAATAAACAATCAATAAACCGTGAGTAAAAAAAATAACGTTTTTATTTCTTCATTTTTTTTGGCAGTCAGCATCACCATCCCACCACAATTTCCACAATTTCAATTGATCCGATCTAACCTGTAAAGTTTTGTAAGAATAGTATGTAAAAATACTCAATAAGATACATACAGTTTCCATTCACAATTATATAACAATAAAATAAACACTTCGTATCACCCTTCACTTATGGAGTATATCGATAACCAAGCGACACGCTCATCTTATATCATCTTAAATTTTGGAAGAATTTCATATATTTTAATAAAGAACTCGAAGGTCCACTTGACAATTTATGCATAAATTATTGAATATAAAAGTATAAGGAAACGAACCACTTGCATAAAAATATCTTACATTGATTTGAAATGTTGAAAAGAATAAATCTTACATGTAAAAGTTCTCCTATTATTTTTCAATATTTTTTCCTCTCGTTTGCTCTATCATAGTTCTCTTTATTTTTTGTGGTGAAATAATGAGAATTCTTGTAATATTTGTAGTTGAAATTCTTAATTGAATTTGTATTCAACTAGAATTGAAAAAGGTATAATATAAAAAAAATAGATAAGAATTAATTTCAAATAATAGAATTATGATTACCATTAAACTTTATCAAATTAACTATAACTAAACCCTATCCAAATCACAAAAAATTATCATTATCAAAATCAATATTTATCGTCTCTCGTGTGTCACGGGACTAATTTTGTTACACTCGAACAACTAGAAACCGTGCGGCCTTCACGCTTACAATTCCCGCCCCTCACGAGAAACCGTTAAGTCAGCCTTTCAACACTCCCGAATAATTTAACCAACTTTGCTAAATTACTAGAACTTTGAGTAGATGATTTGAAGTAAGGGAAATATAGAAAACAAGTAAGATTGGGAAAACTCTCTTTGTATAATAATAACTCCACTACAATGAATGAATTTATAAATGAGATTACATCTCTATTTATAGGTAAAATCTTGCAAGTTATCTTGGAATCAATGGCCAAGATCAATCCACATCCAAGGGTCCTCATTGGATGCAAGTGACCTTAAACCTATTAAGACCAAGAGGAAGCCAAGTTGAAATTTGCTTCATGTCAAGTTGCAATTCTCTACATATACAAGTGGACATGTCCCTTTCATAGTAGCAAAATTGGCTTTTGCTTCCTCTTTGACATTTTCTTTCAAGTGGCACAAGTTGGATAAGTTCCCACTTGTATC
>CAIGRP010108177.1:0-23273 GCA_903798385.1 Fraxinus cuspidata | reverse complement strand
TGTATAAAATAAATAAAAATCACCATGCTATTAACTACCCAACTAAACTCTAACACGTGCATCGCACGTGCCGTCACTAGTTTTATAAAAGGATCACTATGTGGTGAATGGTTGAGGTTTAGGGTCCACACTGCAAATGGGAGGAAGAAATAATTAATGTGGTATCTAGTCTCTGTGGCTTGTACCTAGCTACTTTGCATCTTCTACAGTATACATCACCTGACAGGGTGGTGGGTGGTAGGGTTGGAATGGGGGGAGGTGAGTAGATAGTTTAATTTGGGTAAGTTCCATTCATGGTAAATTTATCTCAAATTCAATTTTTGTACAATCGAATAATTATACCTTTTGATTTCATTAACTTGACTAATGGAATTTGATGACGTCGTTGTCAATAAAAACTCATCCTACATGTTCATTAGATGCTAATGTGGCAAAGTTTTAATTGCTTTCAAGATAATTTTGCTTTAGTTGATTTCAGTGAGGTAGTTGTATTTCAATTTTGTTCAAACGAGTGATTGCACTTTTATTTAATTTCATTAGGATAACTCCTTCCACCTCTGTCAATTTGACTAACGGAATTTAATTATACTTTAATTTATTTTTTTAGTACGGTCAAAAAAGGCTTTTTTGTGTTATAATTGTTTTTTGACCATTTATTTTTGTTAAATTTTTATTTTTCAAAATATTTTAAACTTTCATTGTTTGCAGCTAAGCAATCTAAGAAATTCTTTTATATTTCTTGTCTTTATCAACTTTTATTTTTTTGATTAAGAGATTATGTCTTAAAAATTTATATCGAGTGTAAGGCGTTTAGATGGAGCCCAGATTTTTGCTAGTTTGTTTTTTATATATATAATTATTCAATAAATATGATAAAGAAAAAAACTTTTGATTTTGTTAGGTTTGCATACCTTTAAAAATTAACTAAAAACAATTTATTATATATTTTATTGTTCTTGTACGATATATAAAAAAGTATATAGATAAAAGAAAGAGGTTCTCAATCTTATTTTCTATTTTCTATTATGTTTTTTTTTATTTCAAATTTGTATTTGAAAAAATTATATTAAAAATAAACAAATAAGTGAATTGGTAAATGAAAATATTTTAATGTCTGGCGTCACCCTCGAACCCAGCCTAGTTAGAGTTACCTTGAATTAAGTCAAATTAAAGTGTAGTTTCTCCATTGAATAAAATTGAAATGCAGACCTGATTGAAATCAAACCAAATTATTGTTACCTTAAATGAAATTAATATTTTGCAACGTCAATGGCTAGCGGATATGTAGGTTGGCCATCTTTGATTGGCAGTCACGTCATCATATTCCAATAGTCAAATTAACGGAGGTGGACAAAATTACCTTATATGAAATTACTTAATTAACATCAAACCAAAGTATAGTTACCTCGAGTGGAATTTATCATTTGACTTTAATTTAGTTTGAGTAAATACTTAATAGTGTTAAAATTGGAAGGAAACTACCACTTTTTCTATCGAAAATACGAGCTCAGAATTGGATGAAGTATACTTGTGATTTGAGGAATCGGATGTTCTTTGGAATCAATGAATTTATTGTTCAAATCAATATTTGAAATTAAGCAATAAATATTTAAGTCCTCGATCTGTGAGTTTTCAATATCAACATGTTTTTAAGCATGTTTTTTTCATTGTTTGTTAACTTCTCAGTTGTTCTGCATCACATAGTTGTATTATATTGAGGTGGAGGTAGGTGGAGTTAGGAGTGTTCAATGCGTTGAACTCAGCCGCTCGACTTGCCACTATCAAGCTCAGTTCGACCCACCATGCGAGCCGTTCACTACTCACAAATTTTTTTTATCATAAAAATTGTGTTTCAATCACTAATTACGAGCTGACAAGTTCTTAAATCGACATCAAATCACATGAGGTTTTCATTGCTCACCCCACTTAACATCCTAGGTGAAGTGGGTGTGAATGGAAAGGGGTTGGGTTTGTATTTGTGCATGCATACCTTTTGTGGTGGGGATGGGGTGAGGGTAGGTAGGTGGGTGGGGTGTGATTAGAAGGGGTTGGGCGGTTTGTGTATACATGTGTGAGAGGGGAAGGATTGGGACAAATTCCCATCAACCATTTGATGATGCTAAAATATGGCATTTATTAATGTTTCGTTTTCATGATGAGTTAAAGGAATTGGACGGTTTGTGCATACATGTGTGGGAGGGGAAGGATTATGACAAATTCCAATTAACCAATTGATGATGCTAAAATATGGCATTTATTAATGTTTCGTTTTCATGATGAGTTATAGTTAAATATCTCCATTGTGACTTTACTTTTTTAAACACTTTTCAATTGTTATTGAACTTTTCAAAACATTTTTCTGTTTTCATTAAACAAATTTAAATGTTATCCGAATTACCATTGAATTTAACAAAATGTTATTCCATTCATCACTCCTCTCTTTTAAAATATAACAGACTTGATGACATGACACTTCAAATATGAATAATGGGATAATATTTTAATAAGTTCATGAAGTCCGTTAACTTCTAAAATGGTGAGTAATGATGCCTTAAGAGATTTTGGGAAGTTCAATTGGAAATATTTTGAAAAGTTCAAGAAAACTCAGAAACACTTAAAGTTCAACAGAAATTGATAAAAAAAAAAATCAATGACAACAGGAATATTTACCACATGGTTCTTGTGGAGATGTTGATCGTCACGTTGTATTAATTTCATACGAATAAGTAATTATCAACATGAGATGTAATAAATTTCTGAAATGTATAGAAACCCTTCTCTTAAAAGTGAATCCCGTTTACACTTGAGGAAGCCCAGTGAACTTCAAGTATTTAGTTGAGGTCGACAAACATATACGTACACTTAAGTTTTTCAATTTAATTTTACTATGCAGGATGAGTCATACATCATGTCATTTTATGCTAGGAATATATAAGTTAAAAAAGCATTAATTTGGATTGTGTTCAAGTATTAAATTAGGTAAAAGTGGATTCTAAAACTACATGAAAAAGATTTAGTGTATGAGCCAGATTCATTGTTCTCTCCGAATAGGTAATGGGAACCCTTAAAGCATATCCATTTGTTATTATTTATTTGTTAATACTAATGGACTATATATATTACATGTGTGTGTTTGTGTGAAAATTAAGGCGGAATATGATTCTTTTTCTGTTGGTTCAAATAAAAATGCGAAGTTTGAAAAGATAGCACTCAGTTATTGAAGTTTAAACTTTATAGTGGAGACTTAGCTACCATGATTAGTTTGTAATTCGAATCTTTGTTTAATTTAGTTATACTAAACAATATTCATAATACTAAATTAAAGTAGATGAGAAACATCCCACCCCCACACCTTCCCACCCGCCTTTTATAATGCTTGTTTGGTAGTGCTTATGGTCTAACAAAATGCATGAATAATAAGTTGATAGTAAATTTTGAATCTTACAAAATGTATAAATAGAAAGTATGTTGTTTAATTTAAATTGAAATTATGTTGTTTAATTTAAATTGAAATTTGAACCCAAGCATACTCTAAATATATTTGTAATGGAGATTGCACTTTTTTTTTGTTTCCGTTGTACCCTTTGGAAACGTGTACACAAAATTATGATAAAGGGTCGATTAACCATTTGTGACTAAACTTTATACTTCATCTCATTTTTCAATGAAATCGCTTCGTTACTTAAGCGTTAATTATTTAAGATATATTCACAAGTGTCATATATGGTTCGCAACTTTCTTTTAGAAAATGATAACAATAGATGTTTATGTTGCAATTCTGATATAGAGTAAATCTTTTTCAAGACAATAACGTAACTTTATTGCTTTTTCTTTTCTTGAAAAGGCACTGTCGTCCTTCGTGTCAACTATTTCGAATATTTTGAACATCTATATTTTAGGACTATTCTAATGCTCAAAAATAAAGGAGAAGTTAGACGGTTAATATTTTATTTATTGTAAGTTAATAAACACATCTTTAAAATAAAATATTTCAAAATTTAAATATTACAGTTTTTTTAGCTACATTTTAAAATCTTCTTTAAATCTATGTAGAATTTTAAATTTTTTTTCTAATATATACAAAATACATGTTTTGTCTCTTCAACATTCTTTCACCCCCAATGTGAAAAATGTAGCTCTGTCGCTGGATCTAACAAATATTAGACATATATTAATTATTTTTTATTATCTCTTTTAGTTAATTACATAATAAAGAGGTAAGCAACAATTTTCTAAAGAAAGGAAAAATATTTTCAACATTGAATGAAATAGGGTTAAAAACCTAGTTAGTCTTGTAAGTATATTCAAACATCTTGTTTCTGAACTATTCTTATTATTTAATCACTAGAGTATTAACTAACCTAGTTCATCTTGTAAGTATATTCTCAAATTTCGTTTATGAACTAATATTATTATTTAATCACAAGAGTAAGGTGATTCATCTTAATAAAGATGGTCATTAGTCTGTGTCACTGCCACATTAATCAATAATATTATAATGCATTTATATTCATTAGATAAAGTGACGATGACAATATTGTTCCAATAAACTGATGGTCATCTATTTAATTTTGGTCGAAGCTCGGCACTTCAACATATTGCACCTCCATTTCTCTCCAAGCGCATGTTACCTTCAAATTTGGTACACACGTTAGACATGCAAAACTGGAGCCTCTCCAAACATAAAGTGGCGGGGTTGGCTACTATCACACTCACTTGGACGTTCAAGTCAGTCACAAGAAGACAGTAAAATATATTGCGTGTGGGAGTGACACTTAGATAATTTGGAGCCAGATTCGTATTTCAAGAGAGAGTGAGAATACCTAAATATTCATTTCTTGGATGGCACTAAGCTCAAGTAGTTATAGGCAAGAGAAAGTAACACGGGCTCCTTAAATGTTTAACACGTGTCATCATTCCATTAGCTCATTGGTCAAATTTCATCACTTCACCATGTCGCATCATAAGCATCAATAGGTCCATGACCCTACTCGTTGTCCTAGTTAGGTAAAAGAATGTTTGCGCTCAATCAATATTGCTGATAACATCATGAATCGCTTCTCATGTGGCTCAATAAATCAAAATTGTCGTCTACATAAGGGCTGAGAGTCGCCCTACACCTCTTCGGCGATGAAGACCCATGTTCGGCTGTTGAGCATTATAAATTCGAAGATCGTCTTGAAGAACAAATATGATGATCATGCGCCAAGTTACGTGGCCTCGAAGGCTGTGTCGATGAGCTGTTGGGATGACTCGTATTGCTTTGAAAGTTAGGCTACCGCCTCAAAGAATACTCAAGTGGCATCCTTGCTAATTAGCAGTCAAAGTCACATGGCTTGTGACATATATATATATATATATATATATAAATGCATCATAACTTCATTTGACAGCGTGAGATAATGTGACAATGATATATATAAATTGCATTAAGCACCACTATTTGATAAAATTACTCGTTATTTATAGAAGAAAGTTACTTTTTGTTAACAATCTGTATTTTGAATTGTTTGATAATGTATGTTCTTTTTTATTTGAAGGGAGCTTAAATATTTTGTTTTGAATTGTTTGATTAATCATTATGTACATTCTTGTTGAAAGTAAAGTAATTTATCAAATGAAATTGAGTAGACCAACCTTTTCTATCACTTTTCTCACAATTTGATAAATATTGAAAGTAATATGGAGAAGAGAAATGCCGGAAAAGTAAAAACATTCTCCCTAAAGGGACCTCTTTTCATTAACAATTCTATCAAGTTTTGATCAATAATTTTTTAATTTCTTGGATTGCTAATGTCTAAATGCAAAGGTACACATATTAAATTAATATCTTCATGTTGTTCATTTCCATTTTCTTGCTTGTGATCCACTAATTTTTCATATTATCTTCACTCTGAACCTTCTTATTTTCAAATTCTTTATAAACTAAATATTTAGTTGAACTTTGCCTGACTTTGTTGGGTCAATTTTTTTTTTTTTTTTTAAAGACAAGTTTTTAAACTGAAGAAAGTGGAAGAACGAAGCCAACATCAGTAGTAGTTACTGATGGTACACTTGATGCATATGGTTGAGCCTTTTGGTATAAGAATGATTGAAAGAGAGAAGTTTTTTTCTTTGCCGCAAATGAGCCCAAGAAATAGGAAGAGGTATAAGAGAATAAAGGAAATAAAATGATGCAATGAGCTCTGTCTTCTTGTGCCTATTTCAATGCTCAACATAACGAGAAGACACAAAAAATCTTCTTTATGAAAACTTGTATTACCAAGAAGAAGAGTGCTACAACTTTTTTCTCAACGCCTGTTAAACAATCAAATAAATTTTAAATACTTCTACAAAATAAAGAGTGACTAATTTAATGTACATTTTAATTAAAAATTAGTATGTTTGCTAATTTGACGGATGAGTTGGCTTGGTTGATATTGCATTTCAACTTTATTTTGCTTGTGATTTTTTATAAAATATATAGTAATTTTTTTTGGAGGGCCTCACAAAAACGTAGCCTTAGGTATTATCTACCTCACCTATTGTCATGGTTGGCGGTGAGAGAGACATCCTATTTATTTTTGGGACAATAAATGTTTGAGGTCACCCAATATAAGCATATTGTAAGTTAAATTAACATCACACTTGGTTTATGTGGAGGAGATCAATTTTATTGATGAAGTAAAGCTTATAAATTCTTATGAATAAATATTCATTAGAAATATTGGTGTAAATGGTCCTAACATATTGCCCTTGTGCGTGAATGGTCCCTCACATTTTATTCTTGCCACTAACCCCCTCAACCTACTGATTTTGTTTGGGAAAAGTTCTTTTTGATGGTTTCCATCCACTCTAACCGTTAAACTATATCTATTCTAATAAAAGAACACTTATACCATTTACCCATCTATACATCTAAAGAATGATTTGTGCAAAATTTCATACTTCTCATATTTCTTTACGATCATAGTTGAAACTTTATATGTCAAAGAGACATAGACAAATACTTTGAGAGAGAAAATTAAATATTACCATTTGATTTTCATCATTTTTTGATTGTTACGCTGATAATCAATAGAGTTGGTACCATTTTCTCACTTCAGTAGAAATATCTATTTTAAAATCTTTCGGTATTTATCTGACACTCTTATCCTCCAAAGGAGCTCGAACTCAAGCCAATGATCAAGTAAGGTTTCAATCTTCCCACTTAAGCTAGACTTTGGCCTCAACATTTTCTTAACTTTAAGACTCTTAGCTATTCTTATTTTCATTTTTATGTTTAATATTTTACGTCAATTGAAATAAAAATTTTATTCCACCTTTATATTTTGGATGCTCTCACATCATCTATTCCAACTTGTCAAAATTCATTTTCGATTCCCCAATATCAATAAAAGTACTATTACAACTATATATTTGAGAAAAATGTAAAATCAATAAATAAAGAAGCAATCCCAAAACAAGATAAAACAAATAGAGAAAAGGAAAAACTCTTGTAGTTAAATGATATTATTTAGTCACGAAAGATTTGATTTTATAAAAACAATGAGATATTTATGACGAATATTTGTAACCATCAAAAGAAATGATATCAAATATGAGAATTAAAAAAATATGCACAAATCATTCTTAGCATATAATAGAATTGATCTCATATACCCAATGAATAGGATAAAAAATTCTCATTGTTGATGTGACAAAGAGAAGAATCTTACTTCTCATCGGTTTTCTCAAAATTATCCCGAGTTGGTGTAGCGGAGAATTATAATGGCGTTATATCTAAAGTCAAATCATTTTCAGTGCTGAAGGGTCTAAGAAGGATATTTCAGGGAATGTTGTGGATATGCTGGCATCCTCTGGACTTAATTAGTTGCTTATAAGCTTGATTTGAGAACTCAAGCCTCCAGCAATAGTGAAGAAAATGATGAGAACAAGCGAGACCCACATCATCTACCGGCACCAAGTGTTGCCCTTATAAAGGTTTCTGGAAAGATGTGGCCATCGTTGGAAATTGTGCTTACCGTAGGAAGCACGTTCAGGACAAAATAAGATAGCAAAATGGGATCCTTCTGTTTTTACAACAATGTGTCATTGATGAAGATACTCCGTTCTCGAAGGAGAGGTTAATCTGTTCAGAAATATATTGGAAGGAAAACGTTTATTATGAACATGGTTATGGATTTTGCTATGTACAAGATTCAATAGATTGAGAGGTCAATACCAAGAGTGAAACGTTAAGGACCATTTGTGAACAAGGGCCATATGTTAGGGACCATTTTTGTCAATTTCCCAATTAGTTTTTAGTAATCCAAGTCGATTGTGCCAAGCACGCGGTATATGGCGCGTGAATGGAGATAGAAAGTGACAGTTATTATTATAGAGGGAATCCAGTTTGGTCGCCGCGTCATTACCTTAATATTTTATACCGCAATTACACTCCTAACAATGATTATGCTATAAATTACGTTGTATTATTCCTTGTTAATTAATATGCACGCTTTGCTACTTGCAGTATTGCACTCCCCACCCACCCCAACCCCCTCCCCTCCCCTCCCCTCCCCTCCATCTCTATAACATTATCCTCTCCATCCTCATCCGCCCATGCACCAGCTGGCAGCAGCCAACGCCCCCCTAAGACCTCCGCCACCTCCGCCGCAGCCTTCTTCGGACCACCACCTACAAACTTTCTAGAGCTCCTCCGTTTTTTAACACAGGTGAGTCATTTTGCTCTTACTATTTTGTGTGTGTATCTGTGGTGCGTAGCCTATATTTTTCCTTTTCGTTTTTTGCCGACATTTACTCGTCCAGAACAGAAACTTCAGTCGTATTATTTTAATGCCCATAGCTTTGCTGCATCTGAGATTAAACCACCTCTGAAGAGTTAAAAGTCCCTTCTTGCTGACGAGTTCTTCCTTTTTTTTCTTGTGTGGACTATCGTTGAATTTTTAATTATTTCTTAAATGAACAGTAATGATTTGCTGTTAGGGATTAATTTGAATTTCCTACTTTGTAAAAATTATTTCTTGTTCAAGTAGTGCAGAAAATTTCTTTTGCTTTTTGGCACCTTTAGCAGCTTTTCCCCGTCATATATTTTTCTTTTCTGTTGTTCTGAATTTTGTAACAGTGAAAAACATAATTATTAATTTTTGCTCTACATAATCACTGTCTAAGAACAATTCTTTAAGAAGATTATTGGCTGCTCTTTGTTGTAAAATTGTATTGATAATTTCATTTAGCTGTCCATTTACAAACTTGGAAACATATAGCCTCTAAAATTTGTTGATTTATGAGATTCTATACAAAAAATTACGTTTTCTGAGACTGTCCTGCAATATGGTGGGTGTTATCATAGTATAATTTTACTCTTCATAACGAAAATTTTCGCTTGAATAGTCTTTTATTTACGAACAACCAAGCAATGACTTTTTACCACAAGAATTTCCATTATTAAAAGTGAATTTTCTTTAGTGTCGTATTGGGGTTCAATTTTGGAAAGAGTCGAAAATGAGTGCCCCTTGTGTCTGTGCTGAGGCCTTTCAGGAACACACGCTGTCATTTTATCACAACTCAATTTCCTTTGCGGAGTGTCTACAGCCAGAGTTACTTTGTATTCAGCTTAAACGTGAATCAGATAATTAGATGGTAATATCTGGTAAGGAGCTTATAAGCTTAGCCAAACTCGCTCTCTATCCAGACCTAGTCGTAAGGATTTAATTAATGGTAGTATTTTTTCGTATCGTGTGTAGGTATGTTCTTTGAAATTATGCAGAGATTTTGTAATCATGATCTCTATGAACTAAACTGGAAAGTAATTCATGTAGCCAATCCTAAATTTAGTAGAAAAAATCTTAGTTTGTTTTTTGTTTGATCGCAATTTATGAAATGATTGTCACCTGTTTTTGAAAGTGATTATGGTTGCGAGCGTCAAATGATGTCTTACTCCAAAAAATAATTATGTTTCTATCTTTATATATCTTGTATTGTTGTGTACTGTGCATTGATTTCCATCTTAGGTAGTACAATATCTAATAAATACAAGAGAGGTTATGTCACGTTAAATACACCATTTCATCCATTAAAATTCAGTTCGATTGGAACTGAAGTTTCAATGTTTCAAATCATTACGAAGCTTAGTGCTGTGTACATAATCTTACTAGTCAAATTTCGCAGAGGATATGAACAATCTTGTTACTTTAAAACTGCCTAATCTTTGTCTCACTAAATGTTAATCTTGCTACTGCAAAACTGCCTAATCTTTGTCTCACTAAATGCTACTTCCACATTCCTTTTCACATTCGACTTATTAGCCAATTCAATCCTTTCCTCACAACTCATTAATCAATATTTGGGGTAATACCTTTGATTATAATTGGAAGAAGAAGTATCTGAACAAGATAATATAAATATGCACTGAGAGAAATCAGAACTGACAATAAGGGGGATATAAGTAAATATTGAATAGCTGTAACTTCATGTATAATCTTGTTTGGGATCCCTATGTTTAGTTGTCCTTTCCCATATATTACAATAATGAAATCACTGAGTTTATGGTTAGATATTTGTGGGTAATTCTTGACTTGTTATTGTAAGTTCCAACTCGCTCTTGTTTAAAAGTACTCATCCTGGCTCGTGAAATTGGAAGTAGTTCATATTGGTCTTAAGTCTTACAACATGCTGAAACCAGATTTCAGTTTCTTGCAGCTTCGCATGCTAGTTTCCTACTGATTCTGGTGTGAAGTTTAGTAACGAGGCTGCAACCATCATTTTCTTATTTTCAGGTAAGATGTACTCAGTACAATGTAAATGTATCTTCCATTAAAATGTTCTGCAACTGGGACCAGGTTGATCTTTCAAGGCTTGAAGCTGTGTAGCACTTTCTCATACTAGGTAGCTTGTTACTTTCTACAAAACTGACGAGACATGTTTTTGCTATCAGTGGTGACTTGTGAGAAGTCATGTCTCTACTCTTTCTCACAAAATTGATGAGCAAAGCCATTACTGGATTGGATTATACATTACATTAAACAAGATTTTAGTTTCTTTTTCTTTCTTAATATTGTGGACTACTCTGCAATTCGCCTTAAAACTGGCCATTGATGTACTAGTTTCTTTTTCCACTTCTGGGTCCTAAAAAATGGCTACTTTTGCTGCAGTAAACAGAGAATGGCAAGAGATCCTTGGCCTTACTTTGATCCTGAGTATGAGACGCTGAGCATCAGAATAAACCCCCCACAGTTCAGTCTTTAAATTTTTTACTATCTTTTTGTAATTTATGCAAATGTTTATGCGTTCTAGCTATTATAATGGATATGCTTTATATAATATGCTCGAAGTCGAAGTTATATTTCTTTGCTTTTATTATCTTACTATGCACATCGGAAGTATTATATATGCAATTATGGAATATTCAACCATCCAATTTTTGGCAAGATAAGGTTCTTTCTTGTTTTGATTGTATCAGTCCCTCCTGTTTCAGGGTCTCTGTGGACAACACCAGTTGCAATGACTGTACCCTGGTCAAGGTAATTTGTCATCCTATTTAAGAGCTTATTACCAACATTAATAGACAACCTATTCTTACATTTTTTGGTGATAAGTGGTTATCACAAAAATCCTTTGAATGCACGAAGTTCATTTTTTAAGGGTTTGCAAGTTTCTAGTGGAACAAAGAGAAGCAAAACTGAAACCATATTCTTCTTTTTTTTTTTCCTGCCAATTCCAGTGGGAATGGCGGCTCTGATACCTTGAGAATAAAGATGCAAAACTGAAGCTACATTCTGTATATTAAAAATGAGACATATCAGGTACAATTTATAGAACTAAAACCTTACATGAATAATATAGAACTAAAATATAGGCTAACTTACTGCTAAAAATCTGGATATAATCAGTTGTTAATTTGAAATGAAACTAATCCCATGATAGATGCGAACTAACATTTAACTTCTAAACACCAAGTTTAATCTGGGTGAACCTTGTTGTTAAATATCAATGAGCATGTACTACCTTTTTACAAGACTTAAGAGGAAAACATTTTGGCATGCTGAACATATACACAACACCAGTTCTCCTTAGTTTGTCGAATGTTCCTCCTCAATTAAATGCAATTCTGTCCATTTGTCTCATTTAAGAGAAAAACATTATCATCAAATATAGCCCTGTAGCATTGTACCATGGTTGTAGGTTGAGCGTCTGACCACATCAGTACTTGACATTTTGCTTTATTTTTTGCACTCAGATTCTTTGCCGGGATTAGAATTTATTACTGTGCACAATAAATGCACACATCAATCATTTATATTTGTGGTGGAATGATTGAGTTTTTGCCACACTCAGGTTGACAGCATGAACAAGCCAGGGATACTGCTGGAGGTGGTGCAAATCCTTACGGATCTTGATCTTATAATTACCAAAGCATACATATCTTCAGATGGAGGCTGGTTTATGGATGGTACGCATGCTTTATGTTGGGATTTTACGGTTGAAATCGTTCGTCAAAGTAAAAAAATGTAAAACCATCACAATCTAAACCATAAAAATAAACACAAAACACCAAGAAATTATTGATCCAGTTCGGCCTAATCGGGGGGGGCGGGACACTAGTGCAATATTCTCCCTTCGAAGAGAGAGAGAGATTACTATCGAGTTTTAATCACAGATCAAATCGATCTCCTAAAACCAGAGAGTGAACACATAGATCCAACTAAACACTAAAGAAGATAACCTACACGAATCAGCGACTCTTTCAAGCCTGATTATACAAAACCAAATTACTCTCCACAGGATCAATTACAGAGAACTCAAAAACAAGAAGATTCACGGCCTCATAAACGGAGGAGCCAAAGAGAGAGAAATTTTGTCTAGAAAAATCTGAAAGTATCGTATGATCAAAAGGCTCAGGGGGCGTTATAATTCCTAGAATAAATCTAAGCCCTTGATTGTATCTAATGGCTTATAGCGAACTTCAACTAGCACAATCCTTGTGCATACCAAGCTACCAATAAATGGATGCCAATTGGGAAGCATTATCGAAATAAGCAGCAAAGACAATTGACACAAATAGAACTCCTTTAAATGAGTTTTAAAGCCTATACTGCTAGGAGGAGACCTATTGATCAAGAAGGCTGCAGTGCAGGCAGCTTCAGCCCAAAAACCTTTGGCTATGCCGGAGCTAATAAGTATACGCCTGACTTTGTTCATTATAGTCTTGTTCATCCTATTAGCGACCCCATTTTGTTCGGGTGTGTGTTTTATAGTTCTATGCCTCATTATCCCTTTTTGCTTGCAGAAGTTGTCAAACTCAAAATTATAGAATTCAAACCCAATATCCGTTCTTAATATTTTTAATTTTCTCTCTAACTGATTCTCATCAGATTTGAGCCAAGTTCTAAACTTCTAAAAGGTTTCAGATTTAGCCTTTAAAAGATAAATTCAAACCGTTCTAAAATAATCATCTACAAGGGATAAGAAATATTTACTTCCACCAAATGTGGAACGTTTCTAAGGATCCCGTAGATCAGATTTACATAGTCTAATGGTCTATTGGTTCTATGTGAGATGGTTTCAAGACTCATCTTGTGGGACTTACCTAACACACAAGTCTCACAGAAATCCAATATCTCAATATCATCTTTTCCAAAGTAATTTTTTGTTACTTAAAGATTTTAACACTTTATTACCAATATGATCCATTCTGTTGTGCCAAAGTTCAGATTTGTCTTCATTAACAGTAAGTAGACTGAAATAGGTGCAGTTACAAATTTGCCTTCAAGATAGTATAGACCATTTCTTTTAGGTCCTTTCATTACAATTAGAGAGCCCTTCAAAATTTTCAGAACTTTAATACCAGATTTAAAGTTATATTCCTTATCTTTAAGAATCCCTAAGAAAATAAGATTTCTTTTCAGATTTGAAACATCTCACATTTTTTATTGGCTGACAATGTCATCATACATTTTGATGGCAATGTCACCGGTCCTAATCACAGTATGAGAATTATTGTCTCCCATATATACTTTTCTTGGTTTTATCTCTTTTGTAATAATAAAATCATGACTTCTCAGGGCACATATGAAAAGTGCACCCTGTGTCCAAGATCCAGTTTTTATTAGGCTCTTCATTTAACACATTCAGTACATGTAGGCTATTCAATTCAGATACTATGTCAGCATTACTTAGATCATTATTGTTTAGGTCTTTTTGTTTTTTTTTTTTCCAATCAAAGCAGTCCCTTTTAAGATGTCCCAACTTCCCACAGTTATAACATTTCATACTTCTGTCTTTTGACTTAAATCTTGCTTTAGATCTCCCTCTTCCCTTCTTACTTCTTTCTTTTCAGTTCTTTCTCTTATAGGATTTCTTGTCTTGAGTTGGTTCTATTTTCTCTCTTTACCACTAACTCTCTTGACCTCAATGCATCTACCACAATTTCTTGTGTAAGAATATCCCTACCATATTTTATGGCATTACTGATATTTTTATAAGATTCAGGTAAAGAGTTCGGTAATATAACAGCTAAGTCATCCTCAAATTTTTTATCATTGCGTGCTAAGCTCTTTGACAATTATACTATAGTCACTTAGGTTTACTTCAAAATCTTTTCCAGGATCCATTTTAAAACTGTACAACTTCTCTAATAGATATATTTTGTTAGGCAGAGTCTCAGTTAAAAATAGGACATCTAAAGTAGTCCATAGAGTTCTAGCAGTTTTAGTGTTATCAACTTGTCTGACAATGTTATCGGATAAATGCAAAATTATAGAATTGTAGGCAATTTCATTCATCTATTCAATTTTAGTAGGTTTTGTTCTTAACTCTTTAGAAAAAAATTCAGGATTATCAAGGGCCTTTGCAACCCTTTGTTGAACCAGAATGACCCTCATTTTATGTTTTCATATAGATTAATTCCCCTTTTCATCAAATTGTGATAATTCGACCTTCGAACCCATTACAGATTTTGTAAAAGGGTGGTGGCTTGTACTCGTGGACATAGCAAAAAGGATTCTTAATAAAAAAAAGGTTTTCAGATAATTAGTACAGTGAAACCACAGAGTCAAGTTATCCATAAATTGAAGCAAAGTAAAACAAATATTTGACAGGATAGTTTATGAGTTCAACAAGTATAAAAAACCTCGGTCAAATATACAAAGGTATGGATAGAAGCTCAGACAAATTACAGGTATGTGATCCAGATATATGTATATCAAAAATTCAATAAATCAAAAGAATTTAAAACATATATCCTATCATGCATATGTCATGTACATAATTCACCAAACTGAATTAAAAAGAATAATTTGGAAAGATCTTACTAATACTATTGAAAAACAGTATTAATAACGCAAAGCCCTCAACCGAGCCAACAGTCAGAGCCTTCGACCAAACCAACAATCTTACTCATGGAGCCAGTAAATCAGTCAGTGGCGTGTCGCCCAGATTTATCACAATTAGATTCAAGATACCCAAAGTTAATACACTATCTGTTTAGATCTTTAAAGATCTATACAGATATGTAATTAGTAAACCTAAGAAAAGAAAACACAAACCCAGAGACCTTGATGGCTCTAATACCAGTTTTTTTAGGATTTTTCGATTGAAATCGTTTGTCAAAGTAAAAAAAAATAAAACCATCACAAGCTACACCATAAAAACGAACACAAAACACCAAGAAATTTTTGACCCAGTTCAGCCAATCGGCCTAATCTGGGGGGCTCAGGGACAACCCATTCCACTTGTGCAATATTCTACCTTCGAAGAGAGAGAGATTACATCAAACCACTATGATTTAGTTTTAATCACAGATCGAATCGATCTCATAAAACCAGAGAATGAACACACTGATCCAACTAAACACTAAAGAAGATAACCTACACGAATCAACCACTCTTTCAAGCTTTATTATACAAAACCAGATTACTCTGATCAAATACAGAGAACTCAAAAACAAGAAGAAGATTCACGGCCTCAAAAATCTGAAAGTATCGTGTGATCAAAAGACTCGGGAGGCGTTATAATTCCTAGAATAAATCTTAGCCCTTGATTGTATCTAATGGCCCATATCGAACTTCAACTAGCACAATCCTTGTGCATGCCAAGCTACCAATAAATGGATGCCAATTGGGAAGCATTATCCAAATAAGCAGTAAAGACAATTGACACAAATAACACTCCTTTAAATGTGTTTTGAGAAACACAACTCACACACTTTATTTCTCATTAATATTTCCTTGATAATATAGCTTCAGGAAGGGGAATTCTACAAGGCTTGAGTTCTCTGCTATGGATAAAAAAAAAAAAAAAAAACACCTTTAGCTAGATGCGTCTAAGCAACTATCATGCTCTGTTTATGAACTACGATAATTATAATAATCCTCGAACTACACTGAATGATCACCTTAATATATATCTTTATATTTCTCTATTGATGAAATTAAAGCTGTGCAGTGTGCATAGTAGACATGTTAATTTATCTGCTGTTTTTCCTGTGGATTTTACACATCCTACAAGGGTCTGGCCTACGCAAGAAAACTAACAAACTGATAGTGTTGAACTATTTTGTTTAAAAGCTTAAGCTGCTAGTAAGGGAAGGCATTTGTTTATTTACTTTTTGTCTTCTTCATGCTCACATACAAGATTCATTTTTGCATCAATGCTCTATCATACGCACAATTTAAATGGGTGACGGGGAGACTGGAGCCAAGAACCTTTGTTAGTTAAGATACTATGTTTACTATGCGTTGAACCACCTCTCTAAAAGCCTAAGCTGTTAGAGAAGGGTCTTCAACGGAGACATCATTTGGAGGTGCCTTATGCATGGCAATGTCTCTCACTCTTATTGCAATTCTTTCTCAACAGTGTTTCATGTCACTGATCCACATGGGCAGAAAATTACAGACAGCGAAACTATTGATTATATAGAAAAGGTATGATTTATTTGTATTGGATTTAAAAACAATTTTCGAAACTTATTCACAGCTAGCTTCAAGTCCTGTTTATCTGAAAAACATAGTTCCCATCTGTTGTTCTTTGCATTAATTACAAGGAAAATGAAAAGAATAAAGAATTATGATGTCGATGAAGTATCATTTTTTTGCTCCATTCTTATGACTATAGGAACAATACATGGGGTTGGTTGTTTCTAATTTGCCTTGGTAAAATCGAGCAGACTAATTTTATTGAGGCATGGCTTTTCATATTCCAGATAGCTATGCTACATCGTACATATGGATTTCGGTGAGGGCCATCCTAAATGTAATGCAGTTCACTCAGTGCTCAATATTGATTTCAAATAAGGGTATCCCATAAATGCATTGTCCATAAAGATAGCTTATGCATTGATATTGATTCCCCATTGTAGAGTCCTCATTTGGTGTCTGAATGAACTGCAAAAATCTTGCCTTCGCAATTGAGGCTTGTGAATCTTACAACTCAGAAGAAGTAAAAAAAAAAAAATTCCATTTTTAATATTATTTTGAAATACTTAACAATAGGTCTTAGGACCCAAGGGACATACCTCAGACATATTGAAGACTTCGCCTGGGAAGAGGGTGGGGGTGAACTCTATGGGTGATTATACGGCCATTGAGCTTATAGGCAGGGACCGTCCAGGTCTCTTATCCGAGATTTCTGCTGTGCTTTCCAATCTTCATGTTAACGTTGTTGCTGCTGAAGTTTGGACGCATAACAGGCGTATAGCGTGTGTTCTTTACGTTAATGACAATACCACCTGCCGTGCTGTGGAAGACCCTTCTCAGTTATCTGCTATGGAGGAGCAACTAAAAAACATTCTTCGTGGTTGTGGAAATGACGAGAAACTAGCTCATACGAGTTTCTCCATGGGTTCAACCCATGTTGATAGACGACTTCACCAGTTGTTGTTCGCAGATAGGGATTATGAAGGTACTTGTTCAGCAAATGAGCCAGATTTTCCTCCATCGTTCAAACCAAAGATCTCGATTGACCGATGTGAGGAGAAAGGATACTCGGTGGTCACTGTTAGGTGCAAAGATAGGCCGAAGCTTTTGTTTGACATCGTCTGCACCCTCACAGATATGCAATATGTTGTTTTTCATGCCACCATCTTGTCCGACAGACCCTATGCCTCTCAGGTAGCTGCACTTATCATTCTCCAACGAATTGATGTGTACAAAATATTGCCTTAAACTGAGATAGGCCAGAAAAACCATATTCTCACCAAAAAAAAATAATAATAATAATAATAATAATAAATCTGATACGGAACTCCATGATTAAGCTATTAGTAATAACTTTTGGTTTTCGTTTTGTTGGACATGTAGGAATATTATATTCGTCACGTGGATGGTTGCACTCTAGATACTGTAGGAGAGAAAGAAAAGGTAATCAAGTGTCTTGAAGCTGCAATTCGACGCAGAGTGAGTGAGGTAATGAAATGATTCCAGTACTTTTTGAGTATTAAGCGTTTCTTATGAATCTTCTTATTAGAACATTATATGTTTGACATTGCAATAATCTCTTAAATTTTGAATCATCGTATGATAGAAAGTTGCAACATGTTTTGATTGGAACTTCCAAAACGTTTCCAGCTGAGAACATATAGAAAAGAAAAGAAATACAGCTGATTTCAAAACTATATATATCAACTTTTCTTGTAAAATGACTTATGTGAGCTAAAGTTGTTCTATATATAAACCTGTATTTTTCCCATCATGTTGCAATTGAATAATTTCTTACATAAAAGAATGCATCTAAATTGAAAATTTTACAAATTTCCATTGTTCTTTTCTTCTGAAAATCGTTTCCATTTTTCATTCTTTGGTAACAATTGGAAATGAAACTTTTATACCATTTCTATGAGTCAATAATGCAACTGCAGAGGAAACTCCTTAACTAAGACAAGACTCATATTTTAAATCAAACTTTTTAAGTAAAAACAGTTATCTTTCACATATGGCCGCTGCAATTTAATGTTTAATTTTTTATGATGCGCTGCTTTATATTTGCTCATTCAATTCGTTAAGATTTTTGGTTGAAACCAGTCGTTCTTACCAAAAGACAATCTGCCATATATTTCTGCTTTTTGGCCTATTATTTCTGTGGATAAAATTTGAGGACGTAAATTTTATTTTGAACATGATGCAGGGTCTAAGCTTGGAGCTATGTGCGAAGGACCGGGTAGGACTACTTTCGGAAGTAACACGAGTTCTTCGAGAAAATGGGCTATCAGTTACAAGAGCAGGAGTCTCAACTGTAGGGGAGCAAGCAATGAATGTCTTCTATGTGACTGATTCTTCTGGAAATCCAGTAGACACAAAAACGATTGAAGGACTGCGCAAAGAAATTGGACACACGATGATGCTTAATGTGAAAAAAGATCCAACGGGTAAAAAGGCACTCGAAGCAAGTGGATGGGCGAAGACGAGCTTCTTCTTTGGAAGCTTATTGGAGAAGTTCCGCCCTTGAACTCGACAGATGTTTGTAAAAAATGTGAGTGCAAAACACTACCATATTTGCTAAATACTATTGATAATGCTTTTTATTAAACATGAAATGTGGATGCTAATGTTTGAAGAACTTGAAAGATTATATGGAAATTAAATGACTATAAATGAATATGTCATTGTTTTACTTATTGGTGACTTCTATCATTAATTGTCGGTGTCAATAGGTAAAGATGAGGCTTGAGTGGATTGTGTCAGCTACGAATGGCATAGAGATTCGTTTAAAGTATGTTTGGTAAGTAATACTGGACAAGAATGATTAATGCAATGAATAAAAATGTAGCTAGCTTCGCTTTCTTTCTTAGTATTGTCTGGAATGATATTGTCCACTTCACCAAACAAATTATGAAATTGCATGGGAAATCAGTATTCTAATGATACTCAAAATTTGGTAGCTTAGGTTGAGAAAGCAACATATGGTGATCATATCACTACAACAAAATTAGCTTTTTACGTTATTCATTTACGGCGTGCATTAAAAACATCCCGTAAAAATAGACTGTTTACGGCATGCCATAATGTGTGTTGTAAATGATCAAACTTAAGTATTTATGGTATGCATTCTTTTCATGCCGTAAAAGTTGAATATTTACGACTTACTTCCAAGACATGTAGTGTTTTTCAAAAACAATTAGACTTATTGTTGCATGCATGTGTGCCCGTAAATTACTTTAAATAGTTATGGCATGAATTTTTGTACGCAAAGATGCAAAGATTTTTAATCGAAATTTTTCTTCTCTCACTCGCACCACTTTTTTATCCTAAATTACTTTTACATTCCTTTTCCTTAACCTTTTTCATTTTATTATTTTCCTTCCCCCAATTTTTTTTTCTTTCCTTTTCTTTTTCTTCTATTTTCTTTCTTATTTTCTTTCTTTTCCTCTCTTTCTTTTTTCTTTACCATATTCTGTTTCTTCTTCTGCCTTCGCTTTTCTTCCCTCTCCGTCTGCCATGTGCCACCAATACTTATTACAGCATGCATATGTGAAAGTATTTATGGCGTGCAGTTGCACTCTGTAAAAACTATGTTAACGGCATGCTTTTCATTTTTTACAGCATGCAATGGATGCCATAAAAAAATATGAATATTTGCACCATGGCTTTATAAGGCATTCAGTTACACATCATAAAGTACATTTTAGTTTTTACGGCATGCATTAAAAGTGAACTCTGTTGTAGAGTGGTTCAATGTTTCACCACGATTTATCAGAATACTTATTCACTACAACAAAAACAACATTTTGCAACATTCACAAAACGTTGCCGAAGACTTTTTGCAACATTTGGACATATGTTGCAAAACTCGACGTTGTCGTGGAGTAAAAGGATACAACGGTTTTTAATGTTGCTAATAATTTTTTGCAACATTTTTTGAATGTTGTTAATGACATTTTTGCAATGTTTTTTTACCGTTGCCGTAGATTTTTTTTTTTAGCAATTTATGTAAATTGACTGGCAAAATTGAAAATACACCTGTGAACAAATTTTGAAATTGCATAAACTGATAATTTCATTATAAATTTTTGAATCCATACACTTGAACATTAAAATGTGATACGACACCTAAATAAAAAGGAGTTTCAAAATGAAATAAAATTAGGAATAAAATTTTGGTACTGCTTAGACATGAAAGCTTATTGACACTTGCAACACCAAGCTTCTGGATAATACTCTAATAGCATACTCAATCCTGCTGTTCTTCATGCATTCTTCCTGTGATTAGCCAGGCTCTGAAGTTCTGACTTTGGATCTCTGCAAGGGTGATGATAAGCCAGGTTCTGAATCACTGAACTTGGATCTATTAGCAATTGGAGAAAGTTTAGTAGGAAATGTCTTTGTTTGCAGTCAAGGCGCTTTTGTTCTGCCTCTTCCTGTGAAGAAATGAGCTTTAGAATATAGACTTCTATGAGTAAAAAGGAATCCACACCACAAATACTTAAGCATGACGTGTCTGGTAATCCTGAAAGAAGTACAGATAAGGAAAGTAATATCTGATGAGGGTCCAGTCTACTTAGTCATGTTTGTTATTGCAAAGCATCTCTACTACATCTACTTAGTTGTGTTCTTAAGAGTATCAAACAAACAAGAGGCTAGATTTACCTTCTTTTTCTAAATTTTCTGGAGAGCAGCTTTGTAGGATCTTAACCTCTCGGCACGTGCACGTGCATCCTCTAAAGTACTTGTATTTTGGTAATTTCCCCTTCCTTCTCCAGTTCTTTTCTTATCTGATGAATCCAAAGGAACCTTGACCTCTTATCCTTCTCACATTTCTTTGAAGGGACGTCATTACTTCTTTTTCCCTTTTCTCCTTTGAACTAGAATCTTCACCTTCACCATAAACCTGCATTTCATAATCAAGAGCAGGGTCATATCCAAATGAACTCTTTTCTGTCCTACGTTCAAGCATCAGGCTCAAATCAACAGGGTCATATCCAAATGAATAATAGTTAGTTAAACCAGAACTGGAGCAAAAGGATAAACCTCATACCCTCGCGTGCAGACAAGACAAAGATAGATACTCTATAGGGGTAGGCAGGACATAGCAAGAATCATGACTTTACATAAATACGAGATACATATAATCGTCTAAGGAGAAAAAGATATAGCAAACTAGAAATAAAAATGTACATGTTTTCAAACTCTAGAAGGTAATACTGTAGCTCGAGAAGAATAATTGGATGAGCCACAATATCAGAAATTGGAATGTGATGCCTGTCAAACAGATGGCCTATGCAAAAGAATATCAACTCAGCAGCATCAACATGTTTGGTTAAGCTTAGATATGCTAACTTTTTTCACAGCGAGTAAAGATTTGTTGTTTCTAATTAAGATTTTGTAACGAAAAACCTAAATAGAAACTTTCAAAAGACACCAAACATTTCTGGAGGGAAAAATTCTTATAAGAAACTTTTAAGCTTAGCTAAACATGTTTACAGTAACTTACAATGACTACCCATTACGGATAAGTCATGTTTACAGTATAAATATAAATATTCTCACTATTCACAGAATCAATTTCTTCTCCTCACGATCAACTTCCTCTACTTGCATGAGAGGAAATGGCATAACAAGAACATAATAATTACCAAACAGAATAAAATCATTTGAAATTTATCAATCTAGCTAATGGAAGAGTACAATATACATAAGCAACAAGTCTGGGCATTACTCAGAAAAAGAAAAGTGTCTAATAGGAATTGATCGAGACAGTGGTTAAAAAAAGTTAAATAAGTAAATAGCTTATATAAAAAAAAAAGGTTTCGTTAAAATGGGTAAAACCAGTTCCACGTGAACCTGCAACTCTCCAACAAGTGCTTCGTTGAGCCAAGAAATGAATGAAGTCGTACAACTTTGCACTCACACTAACCTGCCGAGAAAAAGGAGAAAGTTTTCATGAGTCAACTAATATTTCACAAAATTAAACCACTAACATATAGATTAACAAAAAATAGAAAAGAATCAAAGGCTCACGCTGCTTTGATTTCACAAAATTGAGGGAAACCAGGCAGTTACTTGGGCCAAGATCGGACGTCAAGCCCAGAGAGCTTGGATTCAAGACGGTTATTGACGACTTTGATACTCAATTTCTCCATTATCATGCTCTCGCTTTCGGCTTCTGTTCTTATTTTCACACATAAAACTCTTCTTGTGATGCTTATAATATTTTGTGGTGGTGATTTGGATAACAAACCCATCCCCAAATGTTGAGGTGGTGGCTTTATTGTGGGAAAGGGAAAGGGGAAATGAGTCGTGGGAAAGGGAAAGGGGAAATGAGTTGGGATGGCCAACACATAAATACATTTTGTTCAATTG
>CAIGRP010108171.1:0-22743 GCA_903798385.1 Fraxinus cuspidata | reverse complement strand
TCCAGAACAACGAAAGTCGAAGTTCCAGCTACCGGGAGATGGTCATTTTCAAGTCATTGAAAGGATCGACGATAATGCTTACAAGTTGGATCTTTCTGGTGGGTATAATATTTCGGCTACTTTTAATGTATTTGATCTCTCTTTCTTTGACGCTGGTACAGATCCGAGGATGAGTCCTTTCGAAGAGGAAGGAGATGATGTGAGCACGGAGTCGATTGTGTCGAAGTCAAGTCACATGAAAGACCCGTTGATTATCAAAGGAGGTCCGATGACACGGTTGAGAGCAAAGCAGGTGAAAGAGGCGATGAGATTGCTTGCTCAAGCTACGGTGGACGAAATATCGAAATTAATGAGCCAATGAACAACTTTCATGAAGGGGTCGATTCTTAAACCAATTGGAGCATCATGTTGCAAGCAACAGAAGAAAAAACCTTTGCGGTCAACTATGCGGTCACATAGAACAAATCCGAGCATAATATTTTCAAATTTCGCGAGTTACCTAAATTACTTAGAATTCCTTTTCTATGATGATTCTTGCAATATTTTCGAATTAATTTTGTTTTTAACTAGGTTTTATGAGTTTCATATAAATAGGATTCATTCTTTTCATTGTAACTTACACATTATTATTATTGATAATTAATCGTGAGGCTTTAGCTTTCAAATCTCTTGTTTTTCATTGAGTAATTACGAATTTATCAAGAATCGATTTCTTGTGGTAACATCCAGGTTAGATTCATAAGTCATGTAATCAAAAGGTCACATATTGTTGGCGATTGTATTGGTTGATTGGTTCATTAATTTTTGGGTCGAGTTCAAAACCTCGATTTCTTATCTTTCTTGGGCTGTATCTAATCTCGTTGTGGGTTGCGTAACTACTATTACTACGTGGTTCTCATCATCCCCGCCCCGGGCATAATTCTTCGCTCCATCCCCGACCCAAATACCAGATTAAGCGGGTAATCCCAGCCCCGTCAGGGGGCGGGGCCCTGCAGATATAGGATTTGTCGAATTTTTTTGTCATCCCTACTCATTTTAGTTAGGGCAACTTACAAAAATACCCTTAAATTTTGAAATTTTTTGAAAAATCATATGAAAGGTATTTTTGAAGTAAAAAATACGGTGTAAAATTATAAAAATTGACAATATTACTTTTTAAAGTTAAGTCACTTTTTTACATAATATGCCACTTTTATTAAAAAATGATATTATTTCACTAAAAAAAGTTGTAAAAATTTTAAGAAAATGACAAAGTAAAAAAAAACAAAAATAGTGACAAACACTAAAAAAAGGTAACAGAAATTTAAAATAGAGACAAACATTATAATATGTAACGAAAATCTAAAAATTGTAACAAACGCTAAAAAAATGACAAAAATTTGAAAATTTGACAAAACACAAATTAAAATATTTAAAGTAGTTCAATTTCCTTTTAAACCAACATTGTTGACATAATATTAAATCTCAATTCTAACAAAAGAAAGTGACACTAAAAAAGTGACAAAAAGTAAAAAACACTAAAAAGATGAACGAAATTCAAAGAAAAAGTGACAAATCCTTAAAAAAGTGATTAAAAAAAGTGACAATAAAAAATTACATATTCAAAAAAAGTTACTTATATTCAAAAAAATGTTACAGATTCAAAAAAGTGACAAATAATAAATTAAAAAAAATGACAAACACTCTAAAAAGTTACAAAAATTCAAAAAAAGTGATATACACTTAAAAAAGTGACACAAACTCAAAAAAAAGTGACAACACAATCAAAAAGTGAAAAAAAAAAAATAATAAAAAAAGTGATAAACACGAAAAAAGTGGCCAATACTAGTAAACAAATTTTGTCACCCATTGTTGAGATGCTACCGCATGACATGACTTTTTAACAAGTAGATGATATAAGCAATATTAACAAATACAATTTGAACCTAATGCAATGTTTATTAATTTATACATTTAAAAGGAAGACAAAACTGCATAGTAACATGAACTTTCAGTTTTAAACTCTCGTATCAGTAGCAATAGAAAGTAGGAGCTAAGATCATGGCACGTTTCTACGCACTAAACAGAATTTACATCACTCACTTAAAAAATTAGAGGATCCCTAGTGATAACACCAGACCCGCAAGAGTTAAATTTCAATTATTGGACACATCTTTGCATATAAAGAAATCAATTTGTTCATAACTCAATCTCAAACGTAACAAACCATCTGGTTTGTTGCTTCTTCAACTCAACAATTTTCAGCTTGAAATTGTTGTAGTTGATCGTCCAATGAAGAGTACAAGACATGAATCACTAATTTAATTCTAATCACAACCTCATCAAATATCTACGGTGCAAGAGTTTCTATAATACACTGAAAGTTCAAAACATAAAGTGTACATATTTTTTTAATTTTTTTAAGAAAATTTAATCTAGATTCTTAAAAATCCATAAATAAGAAAAAACAAACAAATAAACAAACAGGAAAAAAAATGATAATAAGCAAAATAAAGTATAATTTGGAAAGGATTTCTCACAAGAATTAGTGTAGATTCTTCATAAACCTCTAATCCAGAAAAATCAAAATATAGAAGTACAAACCATGTAATTTATTTACTATAACTAATCTAAAAAGATTGATTAAATATTTTATCACGGTTCTTGACGATTGCACATGTTAGCAATTCAATAATTCAAAACATCAATAAAATATCTTCGCAAAAGATTTCATAATTCATCCAACATTCTTCTAAAATCACAAATCGGATGTGCACAAATAATATGTATTACAAAATTATCTGACATAAGCACATATTCAAATGAAACAAATGAGATTAAACATGGGTATAATATAAACTCATTATGTTAGTATTTTTTTTTCTCCACATTATCAGATAAAGACGAAAATTATGATTTTCTAACACTACAAAAATTCAGTAATTACAAACCCTCCAATAAAAAATAAAAAAAAACTAAATAACAATGGCCAATCCTCATTTTCAGTCTTCCTATTCTCCTTGTCTCCAATAAATTAGCACAAACTGGCCTAAAATCAAGAAAACAAACAGAGACAAAGGAAATAGCAAGGGAGAGAAGAAGAAGAATGCAATGGGGAAGCAAAACGGAGATTTGGTAGTAGGAGTTTGGTTGGATTTTTGGATTTGATTTGAGGATTTCTAAGGTTTTGGAGTTTGGGGGGCTTTGAGCGTATTAATTACGGAGAAAAGAATTTAAATTTGTTTGTGGGTTAGTATTCTAATTTGTTAATTTTGGAGGACATTGGACCTAATTACCTCTTTTAGTTATCGTAAAATTTTTATTTTTCAATATTATCAAAATTGGATCCGTTGGACTTCAAGCCGGGACCCATTCAGTTATGCCTTAAAAACCATAAAATTAGGAACTAAAAATGGTTCAAAATCGGCTCATTCAAGATAAGATCTCGTTAGTTCATCTAAAAATTTATTTTATATATTTTTTATTTTGTACCATGAATTCGAAGGTTAATCATCGATATTTTTTGGGTTGATGCTCAAGCCGAGTTTAAAACATTGGCATTTTCTCATTTTTTTTTTTTTGAAAGTGCAATAATTAATAAAAAATAATAAAAGTTGCTTGTAGACTGTTTTTATACTCCCTATTTTTCTTCCGCAAAATGGTAAAAATATGAACCATTAGATACCCGTGCCTAAAGGCTCGGAAGGAGCTCTGAGAAGTTGAAGAGAGAAAAAAATTGAAAAAAAGAAGCCATGGTAATGATAGATGGAAGAGCTTACAATGTCAAATTCAAGAAATCAATAATATGAAGTAATCAAATCCATTTATTTTTCTCTCTCTTTCCTCTCTCTATAACATCCCCTTCATTTATTCTTTCTCCAAGATTTGATGTCTCACCATAAATACACAAACACACACTTAGAGAGATACATGCAGATTGTATGTATGTACAAATGAATACATGCATATGTTGATGATTCTTGAATGCCCATAATTTGTCGAGGAAATTTGAATATAGTTTTGATTTAAGGGTCGGATTTTCTTGGAGGGGTGTTGTTTAAGCATCAATGGCGGATGGATGTCAGTTTAATGTGGAGTCAGTGGTGGAGAATGCGCTTCAAGAGCAGGGCAAGAGATTGTGCGACATTGATTTTGCCTCAAGAAAAGCAGAGGAAGCTTGTAATGCTCATTTATGATTTATTCTTTTATGATCATTCTTTATAGTTTTTTACATCAAAATCTTTCATTCTTTTGCCTGTTTTTGTCGATTCCTCGATAAATTTTTGATTGGAAACTGTGGGTAAAAATGCTAGTGCACTAGATATGGCAACTGATTATTAATCTTGATTATAGTGCTTATTGACTTTTGGGGTTATGGGTTCATGTAATTTCATTGCATATGAACAGTGAATGTGTGGTTTTTAAGGGGTTGATTTGTGGGTAAGAATTTGTAATGAGAGGGTTTTGATGCAGCATTGAGAAGATATGATGCTTCTGGGTGGTTAAGAAAGATGGTAGGAGTGATTTATGGTAAAGATTTACCAGCTCAACCTTCTGAAGAAGAATTTAGACTTGGGCTGCGAAGTGGGATTATTCTTTGCAATGTTCTCAACAAAGTTCTGCCCGGGGCTGTGCCGAAAGTAGGTTAATCATGTTTCTATGGTTCTCTTTCACATTCGTATATCTAAGCTTATAATTTACTTATAATTTTGCTTATAGGTAGTCGAAGCTCCTCCTGATACTGTCCTCGTTCCCGATGGGGCTGCTCTTTCTGCATACCAGTACTTTGAAAATGTTAGGAACTTCCTTGATGCCATACAGGAAATGGGGATTCCAACTTTTGAATGGTCTGATTTGGAACAGGTATATAAATCAATATAATTTCTTACCAAGATAGGGCTTTTTCATTTGTATTTTTAAATCTTTGCTATTTTAATTTTAAAAGGAAGGACAAAACTAACATTTAATTGTCTATCCAAAATATTTAGGGAGGAAAAACTTCCAGAATTGTGAATTATGTACTGGCAATGAAAGCATACAATGAGTGGAAACAAGGTGGTGGAAATGGGATCTTTAAGTTTGGTGGAAATTCAAAGTCATCTTCCAGTGGGAAGCCATTTGTCAGAAAAAATTCTGAACCATTCAAGAGTTCAATTTCGAGGAATTCATCATGTGGTGAGAAGTCTCTTGATCGTTTGTCAAGTGAGCATGATCATGCTCACAACTTTAATGAAATGGTCCGTGAGCCCCCATTTCGAGTATTTACTACTTTTGTTACAGTGCCAAAATAATTTAAAAGTGGTTTTGCACTTAATTTTGCAGGGTACTTCTCATTCCTTGCACATACTAGTCCGAGAACTTCTTTCTGATAAGGGCCGAGAAGATATTCCTGGGGTAAGTGATCTCGTCTTACTTCCCAGTGCCTTATTTAAGGGTGTGAAGCTGTTATTTAAATCTGTTTGGTCCATCATTAGTTCCTTATCTCATATGCTGCCACTTTGTGAATTATTACTTTAGAGTTGGGAATAAAGAATTATTACTTCATGTTGAACCACTACCAGTATATAGTTTTACTCATTGATAGAGAGCATGATTATGCTGCATAGGCGCCACTAACTAATTATGGTATGTGATAATATGAATTACTTAGAAAACTCTGTATAACTATTTTGGTGTCTTCTGAGTTTAGTCAGTATGTAACTGTCAACATCATAATCAAGGCTGTTTCCTGTCCTTATTTGACCAGAGTGCTTTCTGGCACATAGATTTCATTCTCTTCTATTCTGAGAAATACAAATGATTCTGTTTGGAACAGATTGTGGAGAATATGTTAATTAAAGTTAAGGAAGAATTTGAGCGGCGGTTCGCAAGCCAAAGTGAGCAGGTAAGCCCAGTATATTCATCTATGCATTTTCACTAATTAACTATTTTTGCTAGCAAAGCTCTTTGCCAAAACTTGGCTGTTGGCTAATACTTTCTAATATCATGTTCAATATTGTGCATTACAGAGTCATTCATTCAAATATTTTGAAAACGTGGAACTTTTCGGGCGCCCTTTCTTAATGTTCTGTCTTTGTGGTATGACAGATGACAACAACTTTGAGAGTTATGGACATCCCTGATTGCAATGAGCCTCTAGTGGAACATGCTTCTGAGCCTTTAGCCAAACATGCTTCTGAGCCTCTAGTAGGGCATGCTTCTGCGGATATAAAGGTGCAATTATGTTTGTGTCTCTATGTTGTTTAAACATCCTAGATACATAGGCGTGACTTCTTCCATTTGTATGTTAGACCTCATATGTATTGAATGACGCCTGTTGGAGTGAGAGAGAAGTTTGTGATGGCCTAACAAAAGGCCAGGCTTTGAAGCAGAAACAATTGATTGAAGAACAGCAAAGAGATATACAGGTGATCTGAACCTAAAAAATACATTCTCATCAACCCAACATGGACCTCACAGATATATCAATTTCAATACATTGCAGGAACTGAAAAATACCCTTAATTCTGCAAAAGATGACGTGCAAATGCTGCAAATGAGCTATCAAGAAGAGGTTAATAATCTAGGTATGAATTAATTTAAGTTATTGCATTTGATAGAGGAAGAAAAAGGCTTTTGGAATTTATAATCTGCTTTCTGACGTTAGGTAAACACCTACATGGTCTGGCACATGCAGCCTCAAAGTACCAGAAAGTTCTCGAAGAGAATTGCAAGTTATATAATCAAGTACAAGACCTAAAAGGTGAAAATGCTAATGGTTTGGATACTTATATACTGACAGAGAGGCACATTATTCTGAGTGGTGGTAATGTGGTTTGGTACATACATTTTATAGGAAATATAAGGGTATATTGTCGAATACGACCTTTCATGCCTGGGAAACCAAATCATTTGAGCACTGTGGAAGATTTAGATGAAAGGACTATTACAGTACTCACTCCTTCAAAATATGGAAAAGAAGGAAGGAAGTCGTTCACTTTTAACAAGGTCTTTGGTCCATCTGCAAGCCAAGGTCACTAAGGTCCCAAATTACTTTATATATTCCCATATGTACCCTACCCATCAGGATCTTATTAAAGCTCCAGGTTTTCCCTTTTGTTCTTCCATTTGCAGAAGAAGTATTTTCTGACACCCAGCCACTGATTCGGTCTGTCCTTGATGGCTACAATGTTTGTATATTTGCTTATGGTCAAACAGGATCAGGAAAAACTCATACAATGGTATGGAATTTCATTTATGTTTTCAGCAACTACAATAACGAATTTGATTGATGTTTGGTATACATAATAGGACAATATTGGATAGTATAATAAGCAAGATTTTAGCTTCCTTTTCTATTTTAGTACTGTTCAATGCTATCCAATACTCCCTACCAAACACGCTTTCAGAATTAATATGTTCTTTCAATAAAATATCTCTGTTTTAGTAAGTACTGTCATACTATGTATTTTCTGTAACTTTCTTTATAATGTCTGTCATTCTATCCACAGACAGGACCTCCAGAACTTACAAAAGAAAATGTAGGAGTAAACTTCAGGGCATTGAGTGATTTGTTTCTCATCTCAGAACAGAGAAAAGACTCCATTGCTTATGATGTATCTGTTCAGATGATTGAAATCTATAACGAACAAGTTAGAGATCTCCTTGTGATGGATGGTGGTCTGAATAGAAGATATCCTTCTTGAAAACAGTTTATAACTTCATATCTTTACATCTTTTGCATAGATCATGCTTCAGATTTCTTAACTCTTAAATACGCTAGAAATCCACAACAATACCCAGAATGGTGTTAATGTACCGGATGCAAATCTTGTACCTGTTACATCAACATCGGATGTCATTAATCTGATGAACCTTGGGCAAAAGAATCGTGCAGTTGGTTCCACTGCTATGAATGTTCGAAGTAGCCGTTCTCACAGGTATACCCTTCCAAATTTGCAAAATAAGTATTTTTTACTTTTTATTCTTTTTGGTGGGGAAGGGAGCAAATGTTAAGTTATCGATTGTTGTGTTAGCATGTCCCAATTTTCCTGGTTACAATTGAGATGTGCAAACCTCACATTGTAAGCCAGTCTTATGGTCATGCGGTAGATCCATGGTCTTCGTCATTGTATCTCGGATGGAGTAAGTCAACGACGGGTTGGGTTTGTTTTTCTAGACCTGTGTGGAGGGGGAATGCCTATTGACTTCAGCCCTGACACTAAGGGGAGTGTTAGCGCGTCCAACTTGGTTTGGGTACAATTGAGATGTACAATTTACAAGGTGAATTAAAATCTCACATTGTAAGCCAGTTTTGCAATGGTGCTTTAGGCCCATGAACTTTATCAGTCTATGCACTGCTCTAGTTTCAAACTTTCGTAATCATCACTAAAATGAAAAAAATAGATAATTTTCTTTCACAATTACGTAATGTATAATCTTATCATTGGTAAACCTGTACTTAATTATGTTGAATGTCTTATAAAACAAAGTACATACTGAATATCTTAACTTACGCGAGGTATTATATTTCCAGTTGCCTCACAGTTCATGTTCAAGGAAGATATGTGACATCTGGTACGGTTGTCCGTGGTTGTATGCATCTGGTCGACCTTGCAGGAAGTGAAAGAGTTGACAAATCTGAGGCAGTTGGTGATAGATTAAAGGAGGCTCAACATATCAACAAATCTCTTTCTGCTTTAGGAGATGTCATATCTTCTCTTGCCCAAAAGCAATCACACGTTCCTTATAGGAATAGTAAGCTTACACAGTTGCTGCAAGATTCACTTGGTAGGATTTGTCCCATTTACAATTTTTTTCCCCTTTTTGTCTGTGGCCACTAAGTTATTGGCTCTGGTGTTTTTTAGGAGGGCATGCAAAGACACTAATGTTTGTTCACATCAGTCCTGAGCCAGATACCCTTGGAGAAACTATTAGTACTCTCAAATTTGCTGAACGTGTTTCCACCGTTGAGCTTGGCACTGCTCGAGCAAACAAAGAGAGTGCTGGTGTCAAGGAACTAAAACAACAGGTTATAATTACTTCATATTTAGTTAACTTATAGTGTCAGTCAGGGTAACGTATTGTTCTATATTTTCTTTCCTTGCTCGTGTGAAAGAACAAGCATATTCTCGAAATAAAATTATTTTCTTGCCCTGTAGATTGTATCTAGTTCTTCTTTCGATGTCCCGCAATTGCAAAAAATAATTTTCTCAGGTGGCATGTTTTCTTTATAGTTTGATAAAAGAAAGTGACATTTAGATACTTACATACAGGTAGCTAGTCTTAAAGCAGCCTTAGCACGGAAGGAGGGAGAATCGGGGAACCATCAGCATTCTATATATAGCAGCCCAGAAAGAGTGAGAATTAACTCTTCTGGGTCCTCTCCAGCACGTTCTTGGCATGGAGATGCCAGTAAGTCTGAGGTATGGAAATTTTCCAGGAACAAATTTAGATTTAATATAATACAAATAATTACAAATAGACATTAGTTCCCTGAATGTCAGTTTTACTTTCATTAACTTTAAGTACATTCTGGTGCATAATGGCAGGTATTTTTGTGCAATAAGCAATCCCTGATCATTGTATAATTTATGAGTAGTTTACAAGAAATTCATTGTGGCTTTTATCAAATGGGCTAAAATATAGTATTTTATCTTTAAATTTTCCTATAGCCAAGGGTCTATTAAATTGTTGATTTGGTGAGCAAGTTCTATTAATTTGGAATTTTCTATGCTGATGTTGAATGTGATGGAAAACAGAACTAACCATAAATTCTCGTTTTGAAATATGGACCGGATTTACATTACATATAGGGCATGTTTGACATGCAGTACAAGATAGTGCTCTAAAGACAAGGACAAGATTTCAACATTTTTCTTCCTAATATACTGTCCAGTCTGACCGGTCAAACTTACCAATATGGTGTAGGAATCAAACTTAAAATTTAAGTTTTTATGCTTCATTTTCCCTAGGGACGAAGTAATTCTTCATCACTGTCAAGAAGGCAGAGCATGGAGCTTCAAGACATGTTGATAAATTCTCCTCACTGGCCACCAGGAGGTATTCCTGGCTTGATGGACGATGAAAAGGAAGGAGTCCCTGATGATTGGATTGATAAGATTATGGCGAATAAACAAGATAGAATAAGTACGAATAATAACACAGCAAAATGTGAAGATAATAGACAGTTACCTGAGATGTTCTTTCAGAAGTACGTTCCTGATGCTTCCAAGTTATTCCCGGAACAACCTTTGAACAAAATTTCAATTAACAGAAGCCACAGCCTAGAGAATGATATGGTTAGGGGCCAATATGATACGGCTGCCAATGATGATTCGGAAGAGCTGGATGCCGCAACTAGTGATTCATCTGAGGCTGACCACCAACGGCAACATGTTCCTAGAGCCAGTAGTATTCCCAATATTCGAGGGTCAAAAATCAGGAGACCTAGTCCAAAGCAGACGAAGATTCCTGAAATAAGGTATTATACTTCACTAGTTACCTGTCTTTTATATTCCATTTGAGTACTGTAATATATGTTGAAGACAATAATTGTGTCCCTTAAAGCATCTCTAATGGTGGTGTAAAATTGGTATCTCTAAAACTACTTTTACTTTTTCATTTACATCTCGGTGGATCTAAATCAAATTTTGCTCCATCTAGATCCACTTTTTGCCTTTTGTGGTTTATATGATTTTTTACATCATCTGTCGAAAAATGCAATTTATATCTCCTTTGCATCTCTACGTTGGAGAGGTTTTCAGTCACTTTGGAGATCTAAATCTTTATTTTACACCATCACTAAAGATGCTCTAATAATTTATGTTTTTAGATAAAGTGGTTTAATGTGATATTATCAAACGAGACAAATGTCCTAATTTCAAGGTTTATCGCCACCCATTTATAGAAATTCTACATGTCTGGCATTTAATAGAAGAAATTATCGTTGAAGAGTGTTGAGAACTAGGCCAAATAATAAAAACGAGAAATAAGAGTAACACAAAAAATAATGGATTACACAATAATACAAGATTATGTAGAAGAGGAGGAGAATTTCAATATATCAAGAAACTAAAATTGTTCTACAAGATTTGATACTCTCAAGTTAAATCTAAACAATACTCTCAAATTTCTAATATAGATAACAATGATCTTATTGTTAGTTGAGCCTATGAAAAGCATACACCTCGTGAAGTATATATAGGAGCCAAATCTTGAAGTTATGGATGAAATAGAGTACAAAGACACAGCCAAAATGAACCTCAGCATCGGTTTTGCTGCATCCGTTTGCATTGTCAGTGTCTAGGCACCCCTCTCAGCCCCAATGCTTTTAAAACACTTTTAAGCCATGATGAAATTTGATCCCTTATCAATCCGAACTTCTAAACCAAAATTATATAGACTTCCTCCATTAATTAAAATTCCAAATCACATAGAATTCGAGTTGCAACCTAATAAACTGCATATTGACACAAATTCCATGGAAAGAATTAAGTCTTTACTCTTTAAGCCATTCTCCATCTCTTCCACCAAATCACTTCTGGGCACACCATGCTCCTTCCGAGCATACTCTGCATCATTCATGTCCAATTGAACAAGAATTGTTCGTATCTTGATCTGCCACATAGAAAATCTACTGTTGTGATCCAAAAGATGAATCTCAAATTTCATAGTTGTCATATGTGAAGCAATCGACCTTGTTCAAATCTCGCTTTAAGAACCGATTTGAACTTTCCAAGAAATCGTAAAAAAACATTGGCTATGATACCATTTTGTTGATAACCGAACCAAATAATAAAGATGAGAAAAGAAGAGTAATATGAAAAATAATGGATCACACAATAACACAAAATTTATGTGGAAGATAAGGGAAATTTCAATATATCAAGAAACTAAAATTGTTTTACAAGATTTGATACTCTCAATTTAAATCTAAACAATCATTTCAAGTTTCTAATGTATATAACAATGATCTTATTGTTAGTTGAGCTTATGAAGAGCTTACGCCTTGTGGAGTACATATAGGAGCCAAATTTTGGAGTTATAAATGAAGTAGAGTACAAAAACGCGGCCAAAATCAACTAGAGACCTCCTTTCCCGTCCGGTGGCGCCAACCGGCGCCCCATGGACCGTGCGCTGTCTTGCTGCATTCGTTTGCGCTGTCGGCACCTGGCGCCCCGTCTCGGCCCAATGCTTCTAAAACACTAATCCATTCCAAAAGTCCATTCCCTAATCAAACTCTCAATCCCTGATGAAATTTGATCCCTTATTGTTGATTGTTTTGGAAAAATCTCAATTACATATGTCTTCATCAACATGTTACACACACACACATATATACATGTAGAGGATATTTCTCAAAAGGAAATAATCCTATCTAACAAGGAAATAATTCTAAACTTATTATATACATCAAATTTACTACTAAATTAACGCACATAGTTCATAACACTTCTTCTCAAGCTGGAGCATAGATATCAATCATGCCCAACTTGTTACAAATATAGTTTTCTCGATTCCCAGCTAAGGCTTTAGTGAATACATTAGCTAATTGATCCCTGTCTTGACATGCTTAGTCGAAATCAATCTTGTTGTAACTTTTCACGAACAAATTGACAATCTGCCTATATGTGCTTTGTTCGCTCATGAAATACTATATTAGTGGCAATGTGAATAAATGCTTGATTATCACACCATAAGCTTATGGAGTGGAATTATCGATGCCAATCTTCCCAAGTAGGTGATGTAGCCACATAAGTTCACAAGTTACTCGTGCCACAGCTCGATATTTAGATTCTACATTTGATCGAGCTACAACACTTTACTTCTTACTCTTCCAAGAGATTAGATTACCCCCAACGAAAACATAATACCCTGTATTAGAGCTCCTATCTACAGGAGAACCTGCCCAGTCAGCATATGAGAAACTGTCAACTCTACAATGATCATGGTCTCTATAAAGAATCTTACGCCCTGGAGCTCCTTTGAGATGTTTTGATATATGAGTTACAGCATCCTAATGTTAAGTTCTAGGAAATGACATATATTGACTAACACTTATTGAAAGGCATTATCTAGACTGTGAAATAGTCCAATTTTCCTACCACCCTCCTTTATTTGTGCTCATCAACAAACACTTCTCCATCTTTAGCCTCGAAGTTTCACATTTGGTATCATGGGGGCATCACCAGGTTTTGCTCCAGTTAAACTTGTCTCATCTAACAGGTATAGAGCATATTTTCTTTGAGACAGAAAAATTCCTTTACCACTTCAATAGACCTCTATTCGTAAGAAATATTTCAAAGGACCTAACTCCTTTGTTTGAAAGTTTGTGCCTAGGAAAGCCTTTAGCATACTTATGACACTGCTATCACTACTGTAATCACAATATCATCAACATATACCTTAACAAAATACCCCTAACTGTGGACTGTTTAAAGAATACCGAGTGATCATATGCACTTCTTTGCAAGCCAAATTCAATCACAACCTCGCTAAATCTCCCAAATCAGGCACGTGGTGATTGTTTCAGACCATACAATGACTTTTGCAGTTGCTCCATGTAAACTTCTTTTTGCAAATCACCATGGAGGAATGCATTTTTAACATCCAGTTGGTTAAGCGACCAATGATAGGTAGCACAAGAGAGATGAATAACCGGACAGAAGCTTAGCATTGGAGAGAGTCTCAGAGTAATCCACACCATAAGTTTGAGCATACCCCTTAGCAACCAAACGAGCCTTCAATCGAGCAACAGATCCATTAGAGTTCACTTGATAGTAAACACCCATTTAGATCCGATTGCCTTTTTATTGAGGGTAAAGGAACCAAATTCCATGTATGATTATGTCCCAGGCCATCATATCTTCTTGCATGGTTGCTCGCAGCCACTATAGGACAAAGTCTCAATAACAGATTTTTGTATTGACACACACTCTATGGAAGCAATGAAGGACTTAGAAGACTATGACAATGCATGGTAAGAAACAAAAGAAGAGACACGATAAGTACATGACCGTTTACCTTTTCGAAGGGCAACGGGAAGAACAAAACTAGGATCAAGAAGGGGTGATAAATCCTGAGGCGAAGCAGCAGGTAGAGGCGATAAGTCATGGTTTGTAGTAGGTGCCATCGGAGATTGCTGCACACAACGAGTGTAAACATTTCGTATAGAAGGACGAGAAGATACTGGTAACACAGGTTTAGTCACATTGTAATCGAGGAAATCATCCTCAGACTCAGAAGGATTTGAAGACATAGAAGTACTGAAAAAGGGTTTGGACTCGAAGAAAGTGACATCAGCAAACACTACGTATCGTCCTAATGAAAGAGAGAAACATCGATAACCTTTTTGATGTCGAGAATAACCCAAAAATATACACTTGCGGAATCTAGGATCAAGCTTGGAAACTTGAGGTCTCATGTCTTGGACAAAGCAAGTACACCCAATTACTCTAAGAGCAATAGAGAATAAGTCTGAGAGGGAAATAGAATGGAATAAGGGATTTTACCATCTAAGGCAGAAAAATGCATACGATTGATTTAGTATCATATAGTAGAGACTGCATTTGCCCAAAATTCTTTTGAAACATTTATATAAAAAAAGAAGAGCTCGTGCAACTTCCAGTAAATGACGATTCTATCTTTTTGCCACTTCATTTTGTTGTGGAGTAATGATACATGAAAATTGATGAGAAACACCATTTTGAGAAAGAAATGAAGTAAATGTGGATGAGAAATATTTATTGGCATTATCACTCTTTAAGATATGTACAGATTTATCAAATTGAGTTTTAATCTTAGTATAAAAGGTGCAAAAAATCGAAAATAGTTTTGAACGATTTTTCATAAGATATAACCAAGTAACTCAAGAATAATCATCCACAAAAGTAACAAAATAGCGAAAAATCGGTCTTAGATAAAGTAGGACAAGGACCCCAAATATCATAATGTATTAAATCAAAAGAGGACGCAACCCTTTTATTCATTCTAGATAGATACGGTACCTTGCTTGCTAATTGACACGACTTACAATCTAATTGAGACATTTGATTAAAACTAGGACATTATTTCTTCAAAACAGGGAAAGAACGATAATCGAAGAGACAATGGAGTTGCAGGAGAGAAAAGGTACTCGTGCATGCAATAGATCTTGGCACCTGTGTGGGAGAAGAGTCGAGTACATACAAACCATTGAACTCACACCCCCTACCAGTAATCTGCTTCATCCTAGATCCTCAAAAATGCAGTGATTAGGAAAGAAAATGACTATGTAATTAAAGGATTTAGTAATTTGACTCATAGATAAAAGATTAAAAGGAAACTGAAATAAACATAAGACAAAAGACAATAGTAGAGAGTTTGTTAGATGTGTTGTCCCGTATCCAACTACAAAATTTGTAGAACTATTAGCTAAGGTGACAAATGGTAAATTAGAAGAAGACTGAAATGATGAAAGTATACATGTATTCCCAATCATATGATTTGAGGCACCGGAATTGATAACCCAATTTCGAGACAAGTTAGAAAGATACGCTGCACATGTGTTGGCTAAAGTGGAAGTGGAAGGTGTAATAGGCTGTCGAGGAGTGGGCTGTTGAGGAGCATAAAATTGTGTAAGCGAGCATATTCGTCTACTAGAATCGTAATTTGATGTTGAGATGGAAACGTAGAAGGTATAGGTAGAAGACCATCCCGAGTAGCAACATTGGAAAATTTCCTCATAGGAGTCTGACTTGTGTACTTTGCTGGTTTGCAATTTAATTTCCAACAGTTCCTTTTTACATGTCATTGCTCTTCACAATAATAACAACCACGAGAACCACCACTTGAGATTCTATCTCAACTACTTCCCCTCCATCCTTTAATACTGTAATTGCTATTTATCTTTGAATTTGTGCTAGCAAGAGCTACCATCTCATTTGGTACTACACCCTATTCCTTCCCATATATGCTCGAAGGAGACGAGCATATACATCACTCAACAAAGGTAGTGTTTCACTGGTAAGCAACTGAATACGAGCCACATCATATTCAGGACCTAAATCTGCAAGAAAACACTTGACCACAATCTGTTCTTCTTGTTCATGCATTGTCTTCACATGTCCCGTAATAGGAAACATGGCCCGCTTTTCTTCAAATATCTGTTTTAACTCAATATAATATTGAAACACATTTCGCTTCATGAACATGCGATACATCATGTATACTGGAATATAAAAATTATAGATAATCCCACAATTCTTTTATAATATCACAATGATTAATGACATCGTTGGGTCAAGAGTATTTTGAATCTAATTAAAGAGTTTATCATCTTCCATTAGTCATTTTTTCTGAATCCCAATATTAGTAACAGATTGTGGAGGTGGGTCATCAGTCAAGTGACCGCCCAAATCCACACTTGACACATCGTTGGACAATTCTCTTCCATTGAACATAATTCCTACTATTCGTTAACTTTCTATATGTGATTTTTTAGGATGGGGTTACTGTGATTTCATTCACCATTTTCTTATCACTTTTGTCCATGATTAACACATAACTAGAAAAAACACAAAAGCAGCTCAAATAAACACCAAGGTAACCCAATAATAATATAAGTCTAGTAAAGAAGCTGCCCAAACAAAATAAGTCAATCCAAATAATAAATAAAATAAAAAACTGACCCCGGGGAATCAAGGCCCAAACTAATAAAATCCCAAATCGACCAAACCAGTAGGCTTCCTCGACAACTAAAATCAATCGGTTGCTCCAATGGAATAACCCACCGGATGAGAAATCCAACACGATGAAGATAAAAAACATTTCACACAGATTATCGTAAATGACCGCCGCACACACCGGCAGTGAGAGGTATCGACAATCATACCGAAGCAGAACAAACTGCTCGAACTAGAAAGAACCTAAGTTAGGATCACACAGCAGCCCTAGATGCTTGTTGCAGAGTAGTTTCCACCACCATCGAAGCCTCTTCTGATCTTTCACCCGCTAATAAGTCACCCAAGTAAGTGCCGGTTTATCACCAAGAGTACCGACCCAAACCTTTGCCACCACCGAAAACAATCCCACAAATTTTTAGAAACTCTCAAATCCTAATTTAGAGAATTAGGCTTTGATACCGAGTTGATTGATTTGGGAAAATCTCAATTTCATATATCTTCATCAACGGGTTAAAACATACACATCTATACATGTAAATGATATTTCTCAAAAGAAAATAATCCTATCTAACAAGGAAATAATTCTAGACTTATACACCTACCATATACATCAAATTTACTCCTAAATTAACGCACACAGTTCATAACACTTATCAATCCGGACTTCCAAACTAAAATTATTTAGGCTTCCTTCATGAATCAAACTTTCAAATCACATGGAATTTGAGTCACAAACTAACAAAGAGTAAAACTAAATAAATAAATGTGACCTCCCTAACATTTTGAGATGATTCAACAATATACAACCTTTTTTTGTCTCCACGTCCATAAGCATTCTTGGCACATTCTACCTCTTACTCATGATCGTACTAAGTGTTTTTGTTTGTACTGTGCGTAGAGGGATGCTAGTGATTTTACTTATTTAGATGAAAGTGTAGAAATTTGAAGTTCGTAATTATAGGACAACATTATGTGATGCATGTACTATTGGTCTTGCTTTATCCTTTATGGTTCATTTTCTGTATTTATATCTTATTTTTTGTTGTTAGGAGCCAGATTCCTCCTCCATCTAAGAGACTTTCAAATGGGATTACTTCACCAATGCATAAGCCAGGAAGGCAACAACTTTCTGTTGAAAGAAAGCAAAAACCAGCAAATGGAAAGTAAGACCTACACTTTCATAGCAGTTGGTTGCCTTTATAATCACAAACAATGAGTTTACTATTCTGAAGGATGTGGCTTTGTTAGTTTTTGATTTTAGTAAGAATTATTGAGGTCGGTCGAGGGTGTGTGCAAAGGGATTCACAATGGATCCCATCCGTTTTTCCTTTCTTTTTTCTTTTTTCTCATTTCATTTTTTTTTATTTTTTATAATCAAGTACATTTGTCATCATGGAGCTTTGGAGTCCCCCCAGCTGGTGAGGCATGGATGTTGATTTTCTGTTGCAGTTCTTTTCAACTATACCTTTTTTGCTTTTTGTAATTCTTTCAATGTATAAAGGAGCTGATTGTATATTACAGTATTTTGCCTCTCACACTCATGAGTTGTTCTCTTCCATATTAGAAGGTGAGTAGCTATTGAACATGGAAAAATATGAATGCTACTTACTCTTTGTATTATAATTGACATTCAAACGAGACAAGGTTTACAGATTATGGCAATGCAATGTAGTTGGATTCGTAGTTCTAAAAAGTGGATTCGGAGAAAAAAAGAAAAAAAACTTAATGCATCTTTATGAAGTCCATGGACACGAGAGTTGGTTGCCTTTATAATCACAAACAATGAGTTTACTATTCTGAAGGATGTGGCTTTGTTAGTTTTTGATTTTAGTAAGAATTATTGAGGTCGGTCGAGGGTGTGTGCAAAGGGATTCACAATGGATCCCATCCGTTTTTCCTTTCTTTTTTCTTTTTTCTCATTTCATTTTTTTTTATTTTTTATAATCAAGTACATTTGTCATCATGGAGCTTTGGAGTCCCCCCAGCTGGTGAGGCATGGATGTTGATTTTCTGTTGCAGTTCTTTTCAACTATACCTTTTTTGCTTTTTGTAATTCTTTCAATGTATAAAGGAGCTGATTGTATATTACAGTATTTTGCCTCTCACACTCATGAGTTGTTCTCTTCCATATTAGAAGGTGAGTAGCTATTGAACATGGAAAAATATGTTTGAATGCTACTTACTCTTTGTATTATAATTGACATTCAAACGAGAAAGGCTTACAGATTATGGCAAAGCAATGTAGTTGGATTCGTAGTTCTAAAAAGTGGATTAGGAGAAAAAAAGAAAAAAGAAAAAAAACTTAATGCATCTTTATGAAGTCCATGGACACATGAGAGACATATAAAGATCAAGGTCTTTTCACATATACAACAAGGATTCTATAATGTAATTCGTCATTTGTAACATCTATCCATTTACCGATTCTAGTCAACTAATTCATTTTATATGTCTTTTTAGTGTTCTTTTTCTTTCACTCTCATTAAGTCAAGGAATGGAATAAGATCGGTTCATTTAAAGTCCATCGAGAGTTCTTCTATCTTGAGTCTTTTAAGATTATTCTGATCTCAAACTAGAAAGAGAGGAGTTTTTTTAATGTGATAAACATGCTACCATATTTTCATGGTATCAAATAAACAAGTTTCAATAAAAATTAATTAATTAACTTTCTATGAAATTATTTATGTCCATAGACAAAAATATATATTTTTTACAATGAGAACAAGTAAAAATAATGTTTTCTATACACTTAGAACTCTAGATTGAAATATTTTTATTTGTTCTGTATACATTTATTCTTAGTAATGCATAACAATATTGTTTATTTAAATTGTGACATATATTTTAAAATTTGGGTAAATTTCATCCTCCGTCACTGTACTTCAAGCAAAATTTCAATTAGTTAATTTATCTCAATTGAGTCAATGAACTTCAATTTAGTTTCAAAATTAACCCGTTTCATCGTGTCACTTGTTATACTCAAAACTAATAGAAATTGCTTTGTTGATAATTTATCAACATAATTCCTATGTGGCATTCTAGTCAAGAAAATGGTAAAACGAGAGTTATGATAATGCCAATAGACCAAAATGTTAAAATGCGTTTTATAGACTAAAGTGTTAAAATGCGTATATTTTTATTCTAAAACTTTATGATAGGATATAGTGGTAAATTCTAAATTGACATGCAATGCAATGGCAGGTATATCACGGTATGTTATTAATTAAGCAATTTTCAACAACTCGGAAGGCGAATGGTGATGGAGAAATGAAATTTGAAACTAAATTAAAATTTAATGGCTCAATTTGAAATTAGTTTAAAACTTAATAATTCAATTGAGATAAATTAAAGTTTAGTGATCCAATTAAATTGTTGCTTAAAAGGAAAGTGACTGCCGATGAAATTTACCCATCTAAATTGCCCTCTGTTGCCTTGTAATAACTACTATATAAAAGAGGCACTTCTATTTTTACTATTCATAAGCTGAATTGCCGTGTTGGATGAGTCGAGCCGAGTGGGCCGTCATTGCCAGCATAGCCATCCGTAGTGATATAATACATACATACATCATACTTACATTGCTTTCTTTCTCGGTCCTCTCTCACTTCTTTTCTCTTCAAACAAATTGCAGCTATCACTCCAGCCAAATTAGTAAACTAAGGTGATTTCTTTAACCTCTAGTAAAAATACTAGACAAAGGTGATATCCTTAACTTTTTCTTTTCCATTTTTTCTTTACCTTTCCGTTTCGATTTCTTGAAAAAAACCTCTTCAGATTGCAGCTTCCACCGAAAGAAAAAAACTTTCGTTCCGCCTCGCCGAAGCACAACCTCTTCAGATTGCAGCTTCCACTCGAAGAAAAAAACTTTCGTTCCACCTCGTCGAAGCACGGATTTAGAAAATTAAAAACTAAGGTGATTTATTTAACTTTATCTTTTTCACATTTTTTTTACATTTTCCTTTCCATTTCCCTGCAAGGGTAACCCAGAAATGTTGAATGTTCTGCTTTTTAAATACAATATTTTAACATTTTCTGCAAGATTTCGAACAAGCCAAGGGTCAAACTGTCTAGGGGCTTCTTCGTACGTGAGTTCTTCTATTTGTCTTATTTTTCAGTTAAAATTATAGTAATTTTTGCTGCTTGTATAATTGCAGAATTTTGATTTTTTGTCGGTTGTTTCGAAATTTTTGGCTTGTGCAACAGTTTTAATTAAAAATTGGAAGATGAAGAATTACCCATGTAATTGTTGGAAGAAAATTGAGAAGTGGTTGAATTAGATACCATCTGTGAATCTGCAATTGAGTGAAGTTTTCTTATCTTCTGGAAGATATGAATAAAGATGGTTAATATATATAAAGCATAATAGGGTTGTAGTAGAGATATAGCAGCTAAAATTGACTTTTTAAAATTTGCTTGTTAACTATTATTTAGTCTCGAGATTGTTGAGGTTGACCCTGTGTCTATGTTTGTATAAATTTGTGGGATTATGTTGTGGTATCTTGCTTATTTTCATTAGTTCATGTTACAACTTTTTCTTCTTTACGGATAATTTGAAACCTAGAATTCTGTTTTGAAAGTGGACTGAACAAATAAATGGAGATGGAGGCTTAAATTGCAAGTGAAACGGAACAAGTTAATTGCAAGTTTGAATTGTTTGGAACATTGTTGATTTTTTCATTAGATTATAATATAAATTCTTTGTGTAATATATTTTGTTAATTTTTTTACTTTTAAGTGTTGAGTTAACAATTGATTCTATAATATAATTGTAGCTAAGGTATAGAATGTGACCGAGAAAATCTAGACGTGTTGCAATATTTGGAGGTGAGCATCATGTATTGTAATTATAGTTCTTATTTTGTTTTCTTCTGTTTTTTTAATCTTATATTATAATAAATTCGACGTTATATTTATGCTATGTCCATGTCAAAAACATGGTCAATCTTAATAAATTGGCCTTGAATATTTAGGTGAAATGGGATAGCTTTGAAGTTGAAAATTATAGATATAGTTTTGTTTACTTCTTTTTTTAGCTTATCACTACTAAATTTGACATTATATTTATGCTATGTCCATGTCAAGAGCATGGTAAACCCCAATTGATAGACCCTGAATGTATAGGTTCCACAAATAATACTCCAAATGGGGATAGTTTTGAAGTTTAAAATGGTAAGTTTGTAGATTTAAGTAACTTCAATTTAATAGCTTCACATCTCACTGTTGAAATACAAATTTGTGTTCCTCATTATTAATGACTGCTTCATTTTATTATAGTTGTTGGTTGTAGTTATGGTTGTACCACGAAGCGAAGAGTTGATGATTCGTATGACTATGCAAATTGTTCGTATGATTATGAACATAATCAACTTAAAAGTAATGAAATTGTCCAAAATAATGAGAACAGTCATTTTAGCTTGTCGAACATTCTGACTGAATTTTACATGCTCGGGCAATCGACTGTTTGTGAATATTGTGGTGCAAAGAAATTTTATAGAGAAAGTAAGGGATTTTGTTGTTCAAATGGTAAAGTTAAATTGCATACCCACAGTGTACCAAATGAATTATTTGAATTATTTACTTCAAATTCACCGGAAGCGTTAAATTTTAAAAAAAATTGCAAGAAGTTGTAACAATCATTTTGCATTTACATCATTGGCGTGAAGTACAACAAAGATTTGTGTAAGATGAACAAAGACATCTATACATTTAGGGTTCAAGACCAAGTTTACCATTACATAAACTAACTTTTACAATCTAATAACAACCCAACATATTTACAATTATACTTTTACAATACTGAAAATGAACTACAAAATCGGTTGAGTATTTTGGATAAATTTTGGGAATCAACTTTACAAAATCTGATTGATATCCTAATAATTAATCCATACTCTAGGTTCTTTCGATCATTAAACAACATTGATAGTTTACATACATGTCAAATAAAAATAAAATGTGATCCTGGTCTTGACCAAATAGTATACAATGCACCAACAACTTCACAAGTAGCCGCAATTTGGGTTAATGAGGATTTATCTGCCAACAGTAGAAGTCGTGATATATTAATATATGGTCATTGTGGCATTTCACATAGACTGCATTATTATTTTGGTTGTTATGA
>CAIGRP010108165.1:0-17872 GCA_903798385.1 Fraxinus cuspidata | reverse complement strand
AAATGTCGTTCGATCCTTCGAAGCTCCTTGCAAATGTACACCACAAGGCGAAGCGCCCGAAGCCTAAGGCGCCTGCCTCGTCAAAGGGGAAAAAACGAGCTCGAGATCCCTCACACCCTCGTCGGGCTCAACATCGTCCAAGTACTTGTTCAACCACAAGGCGAAGCACCCGAAGCCTAAGGCGCCTGCCTCGTCAAAGGGGAAAAAACGAGCTCGAGAGCCCTCACACCCTCGCCGGGCTCAACATCGTCCAAGTACTTGTTCACCAAACTCGGGATTAGTGGTGATCGGGTATGTTCCTCCAGCATCGAGCTTGGTAGAGGAGCATCGTCCTCCAAATCAACTATCTTCGGAGTGGCCCGAGGTACAGCAGAGCGGGCAGAACCTCAGGGAGATGGCTGTGTTAGATGTACTGGGCTTTTAGACGATTGCTTGGGCCCAGTGGATGTCTTGGTCAGCGCCTAATACCCGAACTCAAACTTAATGCCCGATCTTAATTCATCTTATTTNAGAGCGGGCAGAACCTCAGGGAGATGGCTGTGTTAGATGTACTGGGCTTTTAGACGATTGCTTGGGCCCAGTGGATGTCTTGGTCAGCGCCTAATACCCGAACTCAAACTTAATGCCCGATCTTAATTCATCTTATTTTGGCCCTTTGAGTTCGGGCCTAAGGATAAGGTCGGGGTTTAAAGATATGGTCAGGCTAGTATCCCGACGAACAACTTCCTCCCGTTTGTATTAAAAAGGTTTTCTAAATCATTACAAATTTCACCCCAACTAAAACATGCACTCCTGATACAAAACAAACATCTTGTAAAGATAAGGATGTTTTCCAACACTTATAAATAAATAACATGGCTTCATTGTTAAGGTACGTTTCCTTTTAGTATGCCGGCATACAATTTCTTCTAAAAAACTCTCTTTCTGACTTAAGCATTGGAGGGGCGACGAGGACACATCGACGCCTTTGTTTTAGGTACCGAAGGATCTCGTTTGTACTCATTCTCAGTCGTCAGGTTTGGAAATAAACGGGTATGATTTTTGGTAGCATCAGTGGTAAATCTATAGGGCGCTTAGCTTTTAATTTCTTGTGCTGATATAACTTTTATAGCTATAATTTAGCAGAGAAATTATTTGAATGGATGGAAGTCCAAACTCATTTTATGGTGATAAATATTATTTGTCATTTTTATAGTTTTAGTTACTTTTTTTTTAAATTTTATTAATTTTTTGATTTGCTTTCGAATCCAATTCTATATGCTAGTTAATAGAATTGAAACATGAGACAATATGCACAATAAAATCAATCATCCCGCGGGTCTATTTTTAAATTTTAACGAGACATACAAGTTAATGCTATTTAGATTGCCGTTAAATATTATTTATCATTTTTCTAAGTTTTTGTCACTTTTTTTTTAATTTTTTTTTTAATTTTTAAGTTTTTGTCACTTTTTTAATTCTTACAACTTTTTTGAATTTTTATCACTGGAATTTATTGGGGTGTCATGTTCTTAAAATGAAATTATTTTCTATATTTAATTAAACGTAACATATTTACAAAGAGAGCATATAAAAGAAAATAAGAATCCTCTAGATCTATTTGATTGATGTTAAATATTTTTGTCACTTTTTTTTTGAATGTTTGTCAATTTTTTTTTTTAATTTCTTTCACTTATTTGATTATTTGTCACTTTTTTTTATAGTCTGTCACTTTTTTTAGGGACAAAAGTAACTTTTTAATAAGAGTGAAATAATAAATAAGTAACACTACTTTAAAAAGTGACATTTAGTATTTAGTCAGTATACTATGTTCTTATTAATACTTAATTTGACCATTTTCTCAACTGGGTAGATCGTGTGTCACTTTTTAATAAAAAGTTGGCATTGTTACTTTTTTTTAATTACTTTTTTGAGTGTTCTTCGTTTTTTAAAAATTTTGTCAGTTTTTTATGTGTTTTTCACTTTTTTTGAATTTATATAACTTTTTTTTAGTATTTGTTACTTTTTTTTATTCTTTGTTACTTCTTTTGAATTTTTATAATTTTTTTGAGTGACAAATATCATTTTTTAATAAAAATGACATTGTAAAAATAAAAAACTTAATTTCAAAAGTGATATTGTATTAAAAAAGTGACACTTAACTTTACAAAGTATTTTTTACTTCTAAAATACTTTTTATATGATTTTTCAAAAGACATTTAATTTTAGGAGTATTTTTGTAAGGTGTCCTTTTTATTTTTGCGATACAAATTTCTCAATATAATTTTCATCATTTTATTAGGAAATTTTATATTGAATATGTCATCAAAAATTTTTGAAATTTAAGTCATATCCCATGTAAATTTTCAAATGTAAAATTATATGGGGTATGATTTTTTTGGACGTAATTTTCGATTGTAGAATTTCTCCCGACTTCTTTACAAGTTCGATTGTGTCCCCTAACTTTTAAGTCATGCGTCCGCCCGTGGCTCCACTCTTAACAATTGATACACTTGGGAAAGAGTTTATGAAGGAAAAAAAAAAACGTAAACTCAAAACATCATTAGTGAGGACCAAGTAAGAGATACTCCAAAGGATACATCATATCATATTCCCATTCTGGAAGAGCAAGAGAATGAGAAGTAGCGAAAATAGAACTTCATTTAGTTCGTGTTCATTAATGGATTGGCTATGGAAAGTCGAGGAATTGTGGGGTGGGGTGGTGTGTCCATGTTCAGGTCCCAATTTCTGCAATACTCTTTAAGGCCGGTCTCCATTGACCTCCTCCGCCATGATGCCTGCCCGTACCTCTGCCACCACTGCTGCTACCTGGGTGTTGCACACCCTGCTTCGTCTGAAAAATGGGCACAAGGAGTCACATAACCGAACAATATTCGACCAAAGAAAAATAGTAATAAGTGACCATCGCACGCTAGGTTAGTTTAATTTGATCTACTCTTATCTTGTTAGTACTATTTATGCTGAGATCACACCACTCGTGCTACGAGTTTAGAGAAAGTGAAAAGCAGGATAAGTTAAAGCAAATACCAACCCTTCACATTCAATCACATCTGTTTGCCATTTTGGCATTTGAAGTACAATTATTGAGTTAAGCAATGACAAATTAAGTTAGCTGACAAAAATTTGCTGATGTGTTCTCATAATTATGTTGGGTACTAGGTCTTATAATCCATGATTTGGCAGATCAACAAATGTGATTCGAATGAGAGAATTTTCATAAGCTAAATAAAATGCCACATCATCTCATATTCGATCTCAAATCCTCGTTAACAAGAAAAGTCACGGTAGGTTTGACAACATCATAATCATTAAACTACATTCCACACTCGTGTTTGCTTAACTTAAATTGCAAGGGGTTTATCATCACGAGTCAATAAAAAAAAAATTAAAAAAAAAAATATATATATATATATATATACAATAGTTCGATGATACTATTGTCTGCAGTTGTCACCAACCTCTCGTAACATCAGGAGTACTGCCTTTTATTTAAAGTTTGATTAAGTAAAATATGTTACTTAATTAAAGCACTGAAGATTCTTGACAATAAGTGCCTCTCTGCCGTTGTCAGATCTCAGCACCAAATAAAAATATTCGAAGTCGAAATGGCAAATGCTTAATAAAGAAGTAGATTTAATGAAGTTTTAACAACCAACATAATATTCTGGTAAACGCTTTTCCAGTTTACTTTATGTTTAATACCCATACTTAGCGGGATAAAATCCCATGTGAACCCTTTATGATTACACAAATAATACCATATTTTAAAATTAAACACGAAATAATCTCGTCCGAAACCTATATGCCTCTTATGCAAAGCTTTTAGAGATTGTAGCAGACAAATTAAGGCCCCGTTTCTACTTTTGCTTCTGCTTGTTTTTAAATGATTTTTCTCGAGTAAATTATCTTAGATCAGCTTCCTTTAAAAGTTCTTTTGATTAGACAAAACACGTCTAAATAATTATTCAAAATATTTGAAAGTAGCTTCTTAATTTTATAAGCAGTTTTTATCTTTTTAAAAGTATTGTCAAACGGAAGCTGAGTACCTTATTTTAGAAACTTGAAATGTGCCTACTGCCAAGTTGGGAGTATTTTGAATTTTTATCAAACTGTGGTCTAAGCAGAGGCTCGCATGTTCCCGATTCAAAATACGAGTTGGCCCGTCCAACTTTACATCTCTCACTAACGAAAAGCATATATGAGGAATAATTTTGTGAATCTACTCAGCAAAAAGGAAAATCAGATTCTGGGGTATAGAGATCTTTTTCTATTTCGATGCACATGTAAAAAAATAAAAACTTTTACAGATTGAGCCACTTTTTCTTGAATCCAAACATGCTTTTATCAATAGAAATGACAACCAAAACAAGATACCAATCCCACTGTTCCAAGAATAGAATAGATGACCCAGTATTTTCTTTAGCACTAAAATAACAAAATCAAATATATACTGTGGAAATTTTTTACCTTGTCCGAACTGCAATTTGCTGGATTTGATTTAGATTTGGAGTTCTTTGGCTCCAAATTGAGTGCTCCTCTCTCCTTTAACAACTTGCCCAGTTTCTTGCATTTCTTTTCAGCAAATTCTTTCAACACATCTTTTCACCACGCAAGAAAAAAAACTGCGTTAATTAAGAAATCATTGAAACAAAATCAACTTTTTTACACAACGTTGTACCTTCAAAGCTGACGAGTCGATAAACTTGTCCAATAAGCAAAGTGTCATCTGGTCGAAGAAGTTTCAGCTGCTTCACCGGCTTACCATTCAGTGTTTTCGCCGCCGGCGAGGTGATTATCAGTGCCACGTAATGACCGGGATTGGAAGCCATGACTTCATTAGCACTAACCGACCAGTAAATCCTTTCCACTTTGTTGTTTGGATGCAAAATCACCACCGTCGCCGCTTCTGCCGCTTGGCAGTTCCCCATTTTAACACTATCTCCGCCGCTTCCTTCCGTCCGAACACCAATCTGATCAAATGAACCTTATAAAATGAGTAAAAATGTCTGGTTTATGAAGTAAGGGGTAGTTGAAGGTTTCTTTCAGTGCATAAATGAGAGATAGTGACGATCAAGGAAGGAATCCTTAGATGTGACAAAAAACAGTCACTAATGCTCGAGAAACTTATACATCCAATATTGTCTCATTATTATCACTGTGCTAATTTTGTATGAAAGAGGGAAGTGCGAAGAAATTCTGTTTAAGGGCTGATGATGCGAACGTGAAAATGAAGCATAAATATATAGATATTTAGGGCTAAATCAATCCGTTGCCGTTTAACTTTTACCATTTTCTACTTGGTCACCCAATTTTAAATTATTACTCTATAGTCCCTTATATTTCAATTATTTATCTATCCACCATCCGTTATATATTAATCCATTGCCATTAAAAATTTCACCAGGTTTGTGCCTGCAAACCAAATTTTAAAATGTTACTCGACAGTCAATCGTCTATCCACCATCAGTTAGAAAAACGGTTTCAATTGTTAATGAAAAATATCACATCACAAACAAGAATCCAACAAAACAAGTTGACAGCATGAAATCTATCTGAATTGACTGACTCATACATAGTAAAAGACATTTTCCTTCATTTTACAATGCACGTCTTTGTAGAATGAATGAAAAATCGCGTTCTCTTCTATTCTGTTTTATTGATTTGGACCGAATTCACCCCGTTAATTTGCTAGGTGGATTTTTCATCATCAATTGAAATTGTTTTCTCAACGAATGGTGAATGAATAATTAACCTTTTAAAGTTGGATTTTGCCACTTTGTCAGAAGAAATGTGATAGATACAATGTAATAATTCGAGGTGGCAGCAGATGATTTGATAGAAAAACTGACTTTATTTAAAATAGTCTAATGATGAAATGTCATATATCAGTACGTAAATGATTGTGACATTATAAAATATAATCCAGCTGCAGAAACATTAATGTTGACAGTTTTTTTAGCGTGTGTAAGTGTTATTCATTTTAACCATAGATTTCAACAATATTTAAAATAATTAATTATACAAATTTCTACACCTCAACAAGCATAATTGTTTAAAGTTAGTTGGACAAGTACAAATCTAATGAAAGTTCAATGGTCATTGATTGATTTCACTATGTATCGATGTAGGGTGGTGACGTGAAGTGCTAGATCTGCCAAACTACCTGCCAGTAGCAGTGTGTAGTTTATGACTTTGCGTTTGCAGGTATGGCGTAGGCTGTGGTAGGGTGGATTAAATTTGCTATTCAATGATGGTACGGAATTGAGGTCATGTAGCTGTGCGCCTGACCAAAGTTCTGGGCTATCGAACGCCAAAAAATTCCATACCTAATTATTTAATTTTAATCCTACTCTCGTAGTTAACCATGTTTGTCATCCTTTAAAATTTTAAATTATTTCTTACAATATTATTAATCATCACACATTCACACAATAAAATATTTTACACATAAATGAATGAAATTTTCTTAATTTTTAACTACACATTCTTCATTAATCAACTATTTTATAATATGTTACAAGAAATTAATGGCTCTCAAACAGGGCCATAGATTACACACGATAAGTTTGTTATTTTCGTAACAGAGAGTGTGTTAACGTCAAATGTTAATTAGATTTTCACGTCTAAGTGTAGAGAGATTTAAGCTTTCTTACAAGAATATAAAATAAATAGGATACATTTTCGTGAAAATGTAATATATGTTAAAGTATATAGTTTAAGTGAAGTAATTTAACATGTCACACTTTATTGAAAAATGAAATTGATTTACTAATCAAATGAAATAACGTGTTTAAAATTAATTTAACTAATTAACGAGAAAAAAAAAACATGTATACATACTGAACGTGGTTCAGTATAAAGTTTCATAAAATCTTAATTTAACAAGAAAATATTATGTTTGAATTAAATTACAGAAAAACAGATAATACCCTCGTCAATTTAGCATCACCAACTTGTAATTGTATCAAGTCTATCATCCCAAGCGGGCTATTCATGATGTCATCATCTATAGTCAAAACCTAAATCCTAGGAGTAGCCTTGGGGTTGAAGTTAGTGAAGAAAGAAAAATAAGGGAAATTCCATATATTAGAGATTAAGTCTCTGTTTGGTACACATTAAAATTCTATTTCTCATTCTTCTACTTATTTTTAACCACACATTTTTCAATAAAATAATATTTTCCATCACATCAATACATTTTCCTTTTTTTCAACCACACATTCTCCATCAATCTACTATTTCAGAATACATTCTTCCAAAATAATGTGGGTCAAACACACCCTAAGGGTCCGTTTGTTTCTCATTATTGTAGAATGAAAATGAAAAATATAGCCGTTATTGGGTCCCACACAAGAGATAGAGATTTAAAATTGATGGCTTGATGTGATGGATATCGATCGTATTTTTCATTTTTATGAATGAAAAATGAGAAACAAACGGAAGCTCAAACTAGTTAGCTTTTAATCTTGGGGTTGAAGTTAGTGAAGAAAAAAAAATAAGGGAAATTCCATATATTAGAGATTAAGTCTCTGTTTGGTACACATTAAAATTCTCATTCTCATTCTTCTACTTATTTTCAACCACACATTTTTCAATAAAATAATATTTTCCATATCACATCAATACATTTTCCTTTTTTTCAACCACACATTCTCCATCAATCTACTATTTCAGAATACATTCTTCCAAAATAATGTGGGTCAAACACACCCTAAAGGTCCGTTTGTTTCTCATTATTGTAGAATGAAAATGAAAAATATAGCCGTTATTGGGTCCCACACAAGAGATAGAGATTTAAAATTGATGGCTTGATGTGATGGATATCGATCGTATTTTTCATTTTTATGAATGAAAAATGAGAAACAAACGGAAGCTCAAACTAGTTAGCTTTTAATTCTCATTACGTAGAATGAGAATGAAAAATAGAGCTGTTATTGGGCCCCACACAAAAGATAGAAATTTAAAATTGATGACTTGATGTGATGGATAACGGTCATATTTCTCATTTTTATGGATGAAAAATGAGAAACAAATGGAGGCTAAGTATGACACATTTTAAGATGAAGAGACGAAATTTCAAAATTTTAAAACTCAGATATTATTAAATTTATTTATGAAATAAAAATATATTTTATTAATTAAATATATTAATGTCACAATTCTATACAATTTGGTCACAAATTATTTTCCAGCCACAAATCAAAAAATTTATAAGTCACAAATTATTTCAGGATCACAAACCAAAAAAATTATTAGTTACAATTTATTTATCGATCACAATAAAAAAATTTATAGATGACAATTAGAAATCATAAATTTTATAAGTTACAATTCAAAATTTTAAATCATATATTGTTTATTAGTCACAATTTACCAGTCACATGTTATATTTTTGTCACAAAATATCCAATTTTTTGGTCACAATCTCAAATAATTGGTCTCAAACACTCTTAATCTCACCACCCACCCACCCATTCCACCCAACCAAACCCAACCTCAATCCACCGTGGCACCAATTGAAAGTAGCTTCATCTCACCGCCACCATCACCATCACTCCTGCCACCTCCAACAAACTATAATTTTCATTTTCAAAACCACCACCATGACCACCAACAAAACCACTGTCACCAACAAGATCCAACACTGCACGTCCAAACACCATATCGCAAGCACACCATTCATCGCCAATCACCAGCAAAACCATTGTTGCCACCACCTCACCACCACAACCACCGCCACCATTGCCACCAACAAGATCCAACAAAATTGTCACCCAAAAAACAATAACAAATCGGATGAACAAACATCATCACATCGCCATCAACACAATGTCATCAGCAGAACTAGAACATCGTAATTGTGTGCGGTCGCGCTCAGATCAAATCCAAAAATCAGAACGCTTGGCAGCTTCCGCCAGCTCTACTCTAGCCACCTCTAATAGCTTCTCAAGCCGTTTTCTTAGTCTTTCTCTTGCTCGTCGACTGTTTTTGATTGGCCTTGCCTTCCTTCAGCTTTGACGACGAGCCACGGTCGAAGGCTTGATGGTAGAAAATTAAAGCAGATCTACATGTTAAACAATTCAAAGAAAAACAAAGAAGAAAAATGAGGAAGCCAGGGTTTCATTAATTCTCCATAATGCAATTGAAATACAAAAGATAATTTAACCTAAATACAAAGAGACTATATATTGGCTAAATAAAAGAAATTGAAAAGACTATTCTACCCTTATAAACAATAAAATAAAATAATAATATTTCTTAACATAGTGTTCATCTCGACATGTTCCTTCNAAAAAGACTATATATAGGCTAAATAAAAGAAGTTGAAAAGACTATTCTACCCTTAACAAACAATAAAATAATCATATTTCTTAACACTACGAACGATAGCGCCGCCTCTCACGGCGTCGTGCGTTGCTGCTTGTCGACTATTTTTTTTCCTTCACGCGACTATAGATCGGAGATGTTGAGCATTGACCGATCGAATCTGTCATGAACCTAACATTGACGGTGCTTCAGTGGTGGCAAATTAGGGAGAATGAAGAGATTTAGAGAGAGAGGGAAAAGAAAAAAAAAATTAGGGTGAGAAAAATTTGATAGGGTGGAAGGACGTAGGGGTGGGATATATAGGTTAATTCAATTTTATAAACAAATTTTAAATGACTTTTGAAAATGAAATTTGAAAAATCTGGTTATACATAATTTACAACAAAAACAAATCAACCAATAACTTTTCATAAAGAAGGATTATATCATTCAGAATTTGGGTATTGGGCCTATTGGTAATTCATATATGCATTAAACCAGGTGGATAGTATCCATTGGGCCACAAACAAACTTAGGGCTATTCGAGGGTTACTAAGGCCCCTCCAACTCAGTCCAGTATCGAGAATTTAATCCGTGGACCCAAACAAAGGAAATAATTTCGTTTTTATTTGTTTAGCCCTTTACCTTGTAATTTTATTTTAACATATTATTACTTTTGTATTTTTCGGATCAGTTATATTTATTTTATTTCGTATGCTTGATTTTTATTTTATTAAAGAATATGCACATCAATAAACTATCGAAGAAACGTGAATAAAACTTATCACTCACCACAAACATCAAAAGTCGATAATCAACAAAGAATGCTAATAATTGTTATATAGATAAAAACTAAGTTAATATTAAGTATTTCGTACTTCATGTAACATATTTCGATTCAATATAAATTGATTCAATCAAGCTAATGTAATTGATTTCGTGGCCAATCAAGAAAACAAATTTTTTGGTTGGTTGAGAATCTTTCCCATAAAAATTGTTTTTAGATCCGTATGACAGAATTTTTGCTTTTACTTTTATTTATATTTATCGTAGAAGAGTTTCACGAGAAAATAACAAACCATCAGACATTTTAACTATAGAATAAACATTTTTCTTTTCTTTCCCAAGTAAGGTTAATAGGTGAGTTTTGAAAATAATTAACAATTTTACTGCTATCTCAGATCAGGAAATCAATTTTTTTAAGACGTCGAAATTACTCTTAACTTAATAAATAAAAAATACGTGACCATTTCCCGTCGTTTTCACTCTATAAACGAAGCAGGCCGAGACTTTTACTTGCGAAAGAAACCCATCATTTTTAACGTTACGCTACGACATTGATTTGCGGCCGATATCTCCCCACCCACCTTTTTCCTAAATTTTTTTTAGCAAATTGATCATTTTTCACTTCTCTTAAATCCGCTGAAAAGACGAGGAAAACTCGTTACACGAGCCACTATATATATATATATATATATAATCTAATTTTTTGGTCGTCTCTGGGAGGGTGCTTTGTTTCTTCCATTTCAGGTGTGCATTTCTTGAATTGCTTTACATATATAAAATATAAGCGCACGACCACCATCTATTATGATTTTGATGCATTTCATGTCAATTCTTGATATCCAGTATTAATATGACGATTTTAACCTTACATTATGTTTAATGTTTAATGGGTTAGTCAGAAAATGGATAGAAATCAAGGAAATTGCGAGGAAACGCAATCTTTCTGCGGATCATCAGAGAATCAGAGGGCGGGTTCTTCATTAAAGGGAAGGAAAGGGAAGCGATTGTGGAAGAAAGTCAAGTACCAGCTGGTGGAATACAATTCATTGCCTGCGTATTTGAAGGACAATGAGTATATTCTTGGTCATTATAGGTCTGAATGGCCGTTAAGGCAGGTTTTGTTCAGCGTTTTCACCATTCATAACGAGACTCTCAATGTTTGGACGTAAGGAATTTCTCTTCTTTGCATCTTTTCTTGCTTATTTTCTGTAAAGATTGTTGCTTTTATTAGCTTGGTGATTTTTGTCTGCCAAGATTGGAACTTGGTTGCGATTCTCGGGTGTTATTGAGTTCTTTTTGCTGTTTAATGGATATTGGGTTGTTTCATACTTCCATTAAATTTGATAATAGAGTTGATTATGGATTGAGGTTAGTACAAAACTGCAGGAACTAGAGCTTGAGGTTTACTGAAAACAATCATAGGCTTCGAATGTCCTAGGTGATTGGAATACTGCTGATGGTGTGAGGATTAAAGACTGATCTAAAATTCATATTTAACTACGACAGAGCCTTGGAGGAAATTTCTGAATATAGGATTAGGGGAGGGGATAGGCTTACATATTTCTGGTCCAACTCTATTTTCACCTCATATCGTAGTTAGATCGTCTTTTTTATTGTTAGTATACGTAGTTAGGTACTCGACTTCCATCCCTGGAAGACATATCATTCCATAGACTGTAATTCCCTCGACTATATTTTTAAAGATTAGATGGAGACGAACTCCAGAATGCTGGGTAGGGTTGGCAAAATTTGGTTTAGAAGAAAAAACACAAGGCAGGTTGGTGGTTTTGAATTGAGTTTTTGAGAACATTATAGATTTATATGTCGCCAAAAAATTTCAAAAGTCATTGGAGATAACGTAAGTCTTAGGTAATCTCACTCTTCCCATTTCTTTTCTACCCTATTTACCCTTTTTTGCATTTTTTTTTCTTCGTTGAACCTAATAGCTTGTCATTTGTAACTCAACTAGCTTGTCATTTGTAACTCAACCCATATTCTTCTTTTCAAAACTAATGTGGCTACCATGCCTTCAGCATGTCTGGTTAAGGACAGGTTTTTTTGTTCATTATGTCAGGTGCTGGTAAGGTTTCATGCGTTTTTGGAGTGTTATCTTAGTGTTCAACATGTGCCCTCATCTTTGGAGTGTTTTAATGCCCCCTCTAGGTGTACTCTAGCTTGCAATAGCGTTTGTGCTTCCTCGTTTTGATGGGATTTCTTTGTATACGTTGGAATTTTTCTATGCCAGTTCACGGACTCTTCTTTGATTATTCCTAATTGTTATTTTGGACAACAAATTGCCGATTAATCTCTCACCATTTCTTGAAATTTGTACAAGAATCAACTATACCAATGTATTTAATCGGTGATTTTGCACTTGCGCTATTTTAATGCTTTCTATATACGAGGCAATGTCTCAAGAGTCTGTCATTTTTCCTGCAACTTCGTCAAAGAGATGGAAATTCAACTCATTCATGTACTGTGGATAAAACCAAAATTTATTTTTTGGGTTGTTTTAAATCATAGTCAGAGTGCTTTTGTGTTCTTTTGAACTTCACTTTCTTTCCTGGTGGTTAAGAAAAAAATTGACATGCACTTTCAGCCTGGAGTCATTCCTGAGAGCCCTATGAACTGAAACTCTTTATCAAAAGGCATGTAATATCCACGGACTACTGGAAAAGATAATATAACACGTATAGATTCTTATAGTTTTCATGCACTTCCTGCAATCCATTTCAACCAGGACGCAATATTAGGGAGCATCCTACAGACTTGACCAAGATGCAATAATTAATGGAATTGTGTAAATGGAAATGAAAAAGAAAGGCTCCAGCAGCTAATCTTTTTTATTTCTGATCTTTTGTTGCCAATTAAGATGCCAATTTATGGTTTAGACCAATCTCTACATTTTCCAGTTTGTGCCAAGACTATTTCAAGAATACTATGTTATTTGATGTCATGGTTTTCTGTTTTGCTTTAGCCATTTTTTTTTTTTTTTTTTGAGAAGTGATTTCGTGAAAAGTTATTTTTTTGGGAGAATGTGTGGTTGAAAGTGAGTTTGAGGAAAATTGATTTTGGAAAAAATCAAAATCAAACAAGGGTTTAGTTTATTGTGTTTATCTATCAATTTACTGAAGGGGAATGTTCTGCTGGTGGTGGTGGTGTCGTTACTATTTGTTTTTCTGTCCAAGTGATTAGGCCTTCATTTGAATCCTTATGTCTTTCAATTTGCAGGCATTTGATAGGGTTCTTCCTCTTCCTCTCTCTGACTATTTACACTGCTATGAAGGTTCCACAGGTTGTGGACCTTCCAACCCTGCAACATTTCCCTGATGTCCTGAGGAAAGCCGATTTCCAAAAATTGCATACAGAACTTATGGCGTGTCTTCCGTCCTTGCCACAGATGCCTGATTTGCACAGACTTCGAGAGGAGTTAAAGACTTTGTTGCCTTCTATGGATTTGTCATCATTTTCTAATTGGAACATTGTGGAACTCCTCTCTAACTGTTTGCTGGAGCGTTTTTCAAGCAACCACACTGATGCTTGTGTTCTGGTACTTTTGCATATTACTGCTTTCCAGTTTTCCAGTTTCATGGTCTTTCATTAGCATGTGAGACAAAGAGCATCTATTAATCACTATGTAGTAATGAGTACTGCATTGGCTTAACTACATGATACATGCGAGCAGTGCCTTTTCTTTTTATATTGTCAACTGTAGCTGTTCTTGTCTTTTCACCCTGCATTTCGTATCTAGTTCTGCTGTTCATTTGGTGTATTTCTGCATCAATCTGTTGAGGCTGCTCATGATTGTGAATGCACCGTTTCTAATATATATCTTAATTAACTTAAACTTTACCTAGCAGGCTGTTGATACGAAGTTGCCATTCCTTCGTATTCTCATCAACAAAGAGAAAACTATTGATTTTATGAGAGATTTATTGAAACGTGACACACAATCAATAATATTCATGCATGCTATCAAAGAAAGATGAATGTAACTCAACGTGATGAGCAAAACATCTGCATTTGTCTATTGGCTTTCAGCCCTTTTTCAGTGGAGTTTTTCTTTTCCGTTTGTGTTCTTTCTTTTATTAGGCACATTATGATCGTGACTGGTAGATGAATTGTATTTGTTCAAATATCAATTAACTTAATATAACTTAGATGGTTGTGTCAATTGTCATGTCTTGGTATAGACTTAAAAAGAAGCTCTCATTCAAAAAAGCAGTGCAATAGAACAGATTGGAAGAGGGAGAGGAAAATACTTAATTCCATTGAACATTTTAGTAGATGGAGCTACAAAAAATGATTCATATAGTCGACCCAAGTTTAGTGGGAGTATACCTTAGCTTCTTGTTAACATCAATTAATGAAGTAATTTGTGCATTTGCATCATTGCATGTGTAAATATGTGGTTATTATAAAGCTAAAACTTTGAAGTTTGCATGCATGAGCTTGTAACAAGTTAACAACTTTTGGTGAGAATTTGAAAGTTTTGTGCTGATTCGAAGTGGTAAAGATAAGTATTTTACATAAAACTTTATGTCACGGGGCATAACTCAAGACTGAATCTTACACCAAATACTGGTGAATGCAAGAAATTCAAGATTCTCCTCTGCTTAAGGTGATAGGCATTGGATTGGTAGTTCAAATAGAACCTCAGTCATTGAACTGACATTGATTATACTTTATTTTAGCTACAAATGAATTTTCAATGTTTGAGATAGTTAAAGAATTTTATTTTAAAATTATATGTAATTTTGATTGCAGACACAAGTACTCATGGAGAAGTTTAATTCCCATTTTTTGTAATTTAAAAGAGAGAGGATACAACAATTTAATCTGTTTTATTTTCGAGTTTTTGTGTGAATCTCTTTAACATTGGAGAAAGTTGCATCTTGTTATCATATTTTACATGGCTTTACTGTTTGCAGTGTAGCATGAAGGAGGATGTCGCAAATATAATAGCACCATTAATGGTGAGGCCGATCACACGTTGGCCCTTCTTTGCCTTTCTTGGAGGAGCCATGTTTTGCTTGTCAGCAAGCACTACATGTCACTTACTCTCTTGTCATTCTAAGCGCTTATCATACATTATGCTCAGGCTCGACTATGCTGGGATCGCTGCTTTGATCTCAACGTCCTTTTATCCTCCAGTCTATTATTCTTTCATGTGTTATCCCGTCTTCTGCAGTCTCTACATAGGGTTCATTACTCTCTTGGGCCTTGGTACAATCTTAGCATCCCTTCTTCCTGTATTCCAAACTCCCGAATATCGTAGTTTTCGTGCAGCACTTTTCTTCGGAATGGGTGTGTCTGGTGTAGTGCCTATTCTGCACAAACTCATCTTATTCTGGAACCAGCCCGAGGCACTCCACACAACAGGTTACGAAGTCTTGATGGGTGCATTTTATGGTATTGGAGCATTGGTTTATGCTATGAGAGTTCCCGAAAGGTGGATGCCAGGAAAATTTGATATTGCGGGGCACAGCCACCAACTTTTTCACATCCTTGTTGTAGCAGGAGCTTATACTCATTACCGTGCAGGGCTGATTTATCTCCGGTGGCGGGACATGCAAGGGTGCTGAGAATTAATTAGAAAATATTAAACTTTGTGATTAAAATCAATTGAGGAATATAATAAATGCAGTGGGGAAGTTGCTGCTGCCCATCTTTCCAACTTATTTTAATGGACAAGTTAATATCATGTGATCAGGTTAAAGTGAAAAGCAGAAAACAGATTACTGTGTAAATAATTTGAAGGCACTTGTATTGATCATGCTAAGCTTGTGCATGCCATTTCTTTATTGCAATTGTTGTGATTTTTTCAACTTTATGCTGAATAACTAACTGAATTGGCCTTGAACAATTCTGGACCATACATTGCTAATAGGTCGAGCCTTGCACTGTCCATGTCTCCATTAATCGCTGGGCCACGATACATACAAAACACATATTCGAACTGCAGTTAGCCATGTGATAGTAGAACTCGAGACTACTAAACCGAACTGAATTCATGTTTTAGACGATCCTAAGATCAAATGACAGGGTCCCCAGTGTTCAGTGAAGTGTCACCATAAGTACTGGATATTAGAAGACGGGTCTCTCACTGGAATCTCGTGAAAACATGGTACTGGCCCTAGTGGATCTATATAACCCATGTTCTGTCTGGCCTTGTTTTGGGCCGTGTTGGCAGAGTGGAGTAAAGGGGAGGAGGGGAAGTTTAAATTAAAGAAAAAGTGGTTTTTCTTTGTGGTGATTTGTTGGGTCATACGATAATTACTTAATTGAGTCGAGCCATTTTTAATTGCTTGTGATATGACGCTATTAATCCTTTCACTTGCTGATCAGACTCATGTACACGAGCGACATTGAAATTGAAAATTATCTTAGAAATCTTTTCCAAGAATGATGTAAGGGACCATTTGGCAGATCTTCTGCCTTTGTTTATACTTTCTTGTAAAAAAGTTTTATGAGGAAGTAACAATATGATCCGTTTGTCAAGAGCTTTTATTTATGCTTTTGTTTCTTGTAAAATAATTTTATGAAAAAGCATGCCTACGCCAATCAAAACACTTCTAGAATTCATCCCAACATGTTCAAAATCAATTTCTTAGTTTTAGAAGTAATTTTTGACTTTTAAAAAAGCTTGCTAAATGAATCCTAAGAGTATTTCCAAGAGACTCTCTATTTTTAAAGTGCATATTCTATCATTTGGATAGCATCTATAAATTTAGAGAGTTAAAATTTTGAAGTACTCCAACAAAATCTTTATATTTAACACTTAATTTTACTACTCCCACTAACTTTTTTTTAAAAAATTATTTTATTATTTTCTTACATTGAAAATTGAAAATCTTTGAATGCATTTAATTATAGAGAGTAAGTTTGTCTCACTCTCTAAATTAAATGTTAATTCAAAGAGTTTTTTGGAACATGATTTTAAATGTTGACTCTTTAAAATAGAGAGTATCTCATGTTTAAAGTGCCTATTGAAAATGCTCTAAACATGTAAAATTATTGTAGTAAATGATTGTTAATTGTGTTGTGTTGAAAAATAATGTCACAAGAAAAAGTATGATCAAAATCAACACACTGATAAACTTGAGACGATGAATCCATTACTTCGTTACAAGATGTCAGCTCTATTTCTTTGTTTTCAAAGTCAATGGTCATTCGATTTTTGTTAGAATTAGTCTGTGGTTTGAATTTTATTTGGAAGACAACTTGTGAATTCTATTTGAAGTTTAGTTGGAAGTTCTAGTTGAAATTTATTTGGAAATTTAAGTTGGAATTTAATTTGAGAGTTCGTAATAGACTTGAAAATGTCCTAAAGGAGTCTAAGAAGCAATCAGATAAGGAAATGTCAAAGGTGCTCGCATGACGCCTTGATCTTGCTTGAGCGCTCAAAACAAGAGCTCCGGCGCTTGCTTACCTCGAGATTGTTGCTTGAGCGATAGGCCACTGCCTAACAATTGCACCGAATACTAATGGCGCCGGTGCACGATCAACGTGTCCACTAGTCACTTAGCCCAATGACCCGTACTTTATAAACCCCATTTCTCACTAAATACACCGCCATTAAACCACCATACTCAACCACCACCAGCCATTATCAAATCTCCCATGAGTCCCATGCGCGTTTATTGTGTGAGCTTCTCATCCAAATCTTATGTCGTCATTGAAGGTCCATTTTTTCAAACCCATTAGTCAAAATTCTCAGCTATTTTGGAAGTGTTCTCTTTCTCTGCAAATTTTCTACTGAATTTATGGGTAAAAGATA
>CAIGRP010108159.1:0-10345 GCA_903798385.1 Fraxinus cuspidata | reverse complement strand
TCGTTTAGACTTTAATGAAACATGATTAGATTTATAGTGTTAAAAAAAAACAAACGCGTCAATAACGAGCCGAGTCGGCTTGGCTCGTCGAGCAGCTCGCTTTGGGCGAGCTCGTCCATGACGAGCCACGAGCTCGTGTGGGCACGGGCCGAGCTGGCTCGGCTCGGCTCGACCCATTGCCACCCCTAGTCTCAACCAATTTAGTTGAAGGAGAATTTAACCTATATAGAAGAGCCAATGAGAAATATAGACAAAAATGTGCAAATTTAATGAAACCAAATAATTTCACTTGTCAAAGCCCTTTGGAAGAATCAAACGGTTGAAGAGGCTACAAGGGAGAATGGTGATCAGATGTGTGTTCATTATCCTCATCCGTTCATTGATTAGCCAGTTTTCAATCGAATTTCGACATCGAAATTGTTACACCCCATTTTATACTAGTCAAAAGTCAATATTTATTTCAAAGTCAATGTCAATGTCAATTAGGGACTTAAATTATTCTCTTGGGGTTTACTTTACAATTGAAAATACTTAAGGGGTAATGTGATATAAATGGAAGTTAAGGATTTAATGTTGTATTATATGAAGGTTGACGGACTTCCTTTACAATTAGGAGTTAGTGCCCACTAACTATTATACAATTAAGCCATTTTCATTTCATACACCAACAGAGGCTGAAATTGAGAGTTGAGTAACGAGAACAAAGTGGTGAAAAGGGAAAAAATAAAGGGAAAAAGAAGAGGAAAAGAAGTAAAAGAGGTAGGTTTGGCTATTCAAATTTCATTCTTCAAATTACCTAATTTCTTCGTGATATATAGTATGATTTATGCTTAACTTTTAGGGTTCTCATATTTTGGTGTAATTTTTAGACTAAGAAAAGGAGTACCGGTGTTAGTTCAAGTTCCTTGATTGGTTACTTTCCATTTACAGTAAGGTAAGAAATACCATTTTTCGGCAAACTCTAGAGTTTTTAATTGAGTTATTGATTAAAGAAATTCGAAACATCTAGTTTAAGTGTTCCATCACTAAATATTGAGGTTTCTTTATTTGGTAGTGGTTAAATTTGTTTATTTTCTATCGTATTTCAGATGGTGTCGAAGGGATAGGAAAAACTAACCGACCATCCTAGACTGTAGCTTGTTTTGAGTGAATGGAAAAACTTATTTTTCAAAATAAGTATTTATTAAATTTATAGTATATCAGAAAGTTATCTATTTCTTATAATTGAATTAACAGTATGATTTGTTAAATTAAGTTCACATAAATAATTTTATTGGCATGTTATATTAGTATGTTTCAATATAAAGTAATTTTTAAAACCACTGGAAAGTACCCAAGTGATTTTACCCGCTCTACACTGATGTGAATGTATTTTCACAGTGTATGACCAGATTATAGCCTTCGCGAAGCTCTGCGCGCGTATGACCAAAATTGAATAGCTTTGCCATGTATATCAATATTAATCAATACATGAATATTTCTATTCCAATTACCTTTTTTGTGTGATTTTTCAATATTACACAATTTATCAAATTCAGACTACATTATTTAGTTTATTCAGTTTATAGAGGAAAGATTTCAGCATATAGTACTGTGAAAAGATGTTCTCTCTCATATTTACTGATATCAGATTTCTTATATCCATTTTACCTTATAGTTGCTTATTCAAAATAAAGAGTAAAGAATTTTATGATTCCATTATACTTTTGTTTTAAAAGTATTATTAGATCTCAGACTTTCTTAAAATTGTAACAACATAGGTAAGAGTTTTCAAAAAGTTTGCATAAATGGAAAAAGTATACTTAAGTTGTGAAATATCCACTCACTGAATTACAAGCTCACATATTTTGTTTTCCTTTTCCTTATTAGATAGTAGTTGAGTTGAGCAGCATTGGAGCCTGTCGATCCACTGAGTTGAGCCACACATTGTCAGTAGTTGTATGCCTCGTTTTGTCAGTTCATATAGTTCAAATTTCTTTTGAGATACATGCATCTTTGGTCAGAAAAGTTAATATGTAATTTATGTATCCATATCATGGGCTTGCTATATATTTGGTATCGTTCGTGCTTTTAGGAATTTGTGTTTATAAATAATTGTAAATTAGTTTGAGTTTTGAGGGGCTGGTGAACCCTATTTTAAGTTATATGTCCAAGTTTGAGGTAACCGATTATTGTTATGGTGGTTTTAGTCCATATTATAAGAAAAACTGTCAACATTTTTATAAAAATATGTCACAGTCCAAGCAGGTCAAAGTATTCTTGCTGATGGGTCCGACACTAAGCTGGTATCTACCATCAGCGCACGCCACGTGTCGGGTCCATTAAAGAAATTCAGGACGGGTGGTGTCATATCCCATCTGTAAAATCCTAATCGGTGATGAAGGTACAAAAATCTTATGTTAAAAATCTAATTTTTTTGAGGAAATACGAAGTGTGTTCTAAGTTTTCGGCAGGTTATGACATCACACAAAAGCAGTTTAAATTTGTTTTTGATCAACCAGAAAATGGCCCAAAACCCAAATTCGACTGCTCATATATAGAAGCTACTCCAATTGTTCCAGCCCTGAAACGACGCTTTTCCATAGGTTCCGTCAAGACCCAACGAGTTGGAGCGTCATCTAACTCTCTAGAGATCATTGAGCAAAAGAAGAAAAATTTGGGACTTCTCATCGCCGCATTACCAGGCTTATTATTGTTCTGTTAGATTCAAAAGAAAATGGTATTCGTCCGTCGGATGTGTCACTATGCAATCCAACATCGAAGCTCCACAGAAGATGAACCCCATCAAGGATAGTGGCAAGAGGTCTATGGAAGCTTCGATGACTGATCCCAGCAACCAAAAGAAGGCAGTGCTCACATACGGACCACAAGCTATTGCAACAACTACAGGTGAGATCGAATCAACAAGCATCAAGCAACAATCCTAACAAATTGTAGTTAAGGAGTTGAAAAGATCCTAAGATATTAACTATAATTTGTTAGGAAAGATATCACCTATTTGTTAGCTAATTTATCTTCATTTCGAATTTTGAATCGTTCTCGTAATCAATTATTTGCAATGTACTATAAATATCCATACGATGTACTCAGTGAAATGCAATGGAAAAATTAAATATATTCTTCTTCACATATTTGCTTTGAACTCTACATGGTATCAGAGCTTTCTGACTACAGTCTAAGCAACTCCTTCAGGTTCAAAATGTCTACATCTCCAAATTCTTAAACTACAATGTCCGTAGAGATGAGTATGTAGAGAATGATCAAATTCAAGTTGGCGATGACAAGGGTTTTTCTTAAATCAAATACTAGTTGTCCCTCAGATAAAAAAAATTATCTGCTAAAACATTTGCTGAAAACAATAATGTTTATTTTCAATTTCATGCTTCTTCTTTTTTTCTTGATCAAGGATTAATCGGGAAGCATCCTGTATAGAGGTCATCTAAAAAATGGTCTTTATTGACTTTATTAGCTTCTTTAATCTTTCAACTTATGTTTGTGTTCGAGTTTCCCTTTCCAATTGGCTTCGTCGTCTTGGACATGCATCCTACAAAACATTCCATCATGTGATTGTCGCGAATAAACTTCCTGTTAGATCAAATAAAAAACAGTATGTCTTGGCTGTTAGATGGCTAAAAGCTACAACTTACCTTTTTATGCATCTAATCATAATGTTTCTGAACCTCTTGAACTATTTTATATGATGTATAGGGACCTAGTTCTGTTCTTTCATGTATAGTTCTCGTTATTATGTTTGTTTTCTAGATGATTGTACTAAATTTATTTGGGTGTTTCCACTAAAATTGAAATATGATGTTGAACAAATCTTCTTACAATTTCAAAAATATATTGAACGCCACTTTGAAACTCAAATTAATGTCGACTAGCTTGCCTATACACTCATGAACAAATGGGTTCGGTTGAAAGGCGTCATTGTCAAATTGTGGGAATGGGCTTAGGTTTGTTAGCTCATTCCAATCTTCCAAAACCATATTGGGAAGATGATTTCTTGATAGCAACATATATTATTAATCGTTTACCCATAAAAATTTTGAACAACTGTTCTCCTTGTGAAGTGGAATATAATCAAAAACCTAATTGCAATTCCTTGCTCATGTTTGGATGTGCTTGTTGGCTAAACTTAAGAGCTTATAATAAATATAAAATTGATTTTAGATCCAAAACTTGTATTTTTATTGGTTATAGTCTCTCACATAAAAAATTACAAATGTTTAGATTATCCACAGGAAAAAAATTTGTTTTGCGGCTTGTCATATTTAATGAGTCATTTTTCCCCTATATGTCCACTAAACATAAAAATCGCTTGTTAGAGCCCAATTTGATTTCTTTGCCCTCGTCTTTAACAACGTGTGTCAACTAATCCTAGAGGTGTTGATAGGTGTTTTTCGAACCCATTGCAAATTGAAGGAAATTATGATCACACAGCTCTCTCTTCAGACACTTCATCAGGTAATGACACTGTTTCAGCAAATCATGACATTCAACCATCAATTATTGTTGAAGAGCAACCTACATGTGGTAATATAGGTCTCAAACTCACTCTCTCAAACCAAAGCAACTCAGCCTCGTCGTATGGTAACTAGGTCTCAAACTCACTCTCTCAAACCAAAGCAACAATTTGTTGGCACCATTAAATATCCTCTACCCAGATGCTTATTCGCTGATTCGACCCATGAAAGTATAGAGCCTGCATGTTACATAGAGGCTTCCAAAGATGCTAGATGTGAGAGATAATGGATTAAGAATTTGATGTCTTGATTCGTAATGGCTCATGGGACTTGATTCCACTTCCGTCAAACTGTAACCTTGTGGGAAACAAATGGTTCTACATAATTAAAAGAAAAAAAATATGGACAGATTAACTGCTTTAAAGCGCTGCCATCAACAACAATATATTGATTTCAATGAAACCTTCTATCCAGTTGTTAAACCAGGTACAATCAGACTAATTTTATCAATTTCTATCACTCATAGTTGGAGCATTCGCCAAGTAGACATACAGAATGTCTTTTTACATGGCTTGTTACAAGGAAATGTTTACATGTATCAACCATAGGGTTACATTCGTCCTGATTTTCCAACACGTATGTCGGTTGAAGAAAAGCCTATATGGTCTTCGTCAGACACCATAGGCTTGGTTCTCTCACCTAACTAAAAAATAGCAACAATATGGTTTTCTCGATTCCAATGCTGACAATTCTATCTACACACCCCCATCGAAATAACCTACAACTGTTTATCTTGATCTACATTGATGATATCATTGTAATCTAATCTCAATGCTTGGTCATGAATTTACCATCAAAGATCTTGGAAATCTATCTTATTTTCTTGGCGTAGAGGCACTCTGAGATGACGGAGAGTTGTCATTGACTCAGAGAAAATATATTGTAGATTTGCTAACAAAGGTAAAATTGCAGCACGTCAAAGCTTGCCTAACCCCAATGCCAACATCTTGTCATCTATCAAAACTTGAAGGGATCAATTTTGATAATCCTTAATTATATCAGAGCACAATAGGGGCATTTCACTATTTGGGGTTCACTCATCCTGATATTGCATTTGTAGTGCATCGTGTTAGCAAGTTTATGCATCAACCAAAGGACACTCGTTGGCAAGCAGTAAAGTGGATACTCAGCTACCTGAAGCATACAGTTAATTATGGAATTCGCTTCACACAACTCAACTCATTCTTTACATGGTTTTAGTGATGCAGACTGGGTTGGCGACATCGATGATAGATGAAGTGTGGAAGCATATCGTATTTCTCATTGGTAAAACTTGATCTCATGGAGCTGCAAACAACAACTCATCGTTGCTTGCTGTCGTACTAAATCATAGTATAAGGCTTTCTCAAACACAGCAGCAGAGCTTCAATTGTTAAGTCTTATGTGATATTCGAATGCCAATGTCTACGTGTCCTACACTTTGGTGTGACAATATTGGAGCAACTTATCTCTCATCAGATCCAGCATTTCACGCTTGAATGAAACACATCGAAATTGACTTTCATTTTGTTCGTGATCTAGTTTTACAAAAAAATTGAAAGTTTCATTCTTAACTACTAAAGATCAAATTGCAGATTTATTAACAAAACCACTAGCTTCAGTTCGTTTTGGTATGCTATGTGACAACCTTCATGTGAAAGAGCTATCTCTTTGGTTGAGAGAGCGTATTGGAACAACTACAAGTGAGATTGAATCAAGAGGCATCAAGCAACAATCCTAACAAATTGTAGTTAAGAAGTTGAAAAGATCCGGAGATATTCACTGTAATTTGTTAGGAAAGATATTACCTATTTGTTAGCTGATTTATCAACGTTTCGAATTTTGAATTGTATAGATAATCTGGTAATATTTGCAATTTACTATAAACTATGATGCTTGAACTCGGGTATAGGTACGTATCTAAGTGTCGGATCTTTAATTTTCTAAAATGTAGAATACAGGAACATGGCTAAAAAGAATCATGGTACGTGGGTACGTCTTTCAAACTTCAATTTTTTTTACTTATCAATATGTCATTTTGAATAGACCAAAATTAATTATTCACAATGAAGGAAATTGATATTTAATAAGGGAATTAAACGAATAAAATAGAATTTTGAGGTTTAGTTTTCAATTATGGGAATTACTAAATGTTATATAAAATATAAAATGAGGAACTTGATTGTAATTTGACTTAGTGGATCACTAAGTAACACTATATGAAACCCATTTTCATTTTATTAAAAAAAAAACCTATACCACTGATACAAAGAGAGAAAAAAGGAAAAGAAAAAAAGAAAAAAATGGAAAGAAAAAATAAAGAAGAAAAAAAAGGTAGAACTTAGTGTCGTCGCCTTTCTCCACCCTTTCAGCGATGAAGCTAGATTTATAGAGAGCAGAAGTGGGGAAGAAGAAAATGGAAAGAAAAAGAAAAGAAAAAAGAAAAAGAAGCAAAAACGATGAAGTGTCTGGTTGAAATTTGAAGGATCCGACACATCCCATACCCATGTCGCGTCGCGTCCGCATGGGTACTCCAACTATTTCGAAGAGTCCGAGCATCAGAGGCTATAAATAGCCATACGATGTATTCAGTGAAATGTAAGGAAAAAATTAAATATATTCTTCTTCACAAATATGCTTTGAACTCTACACAGACAAGTCACATTATTGTTAATAATATTAATTACTGAGGCAGTTATAACTCAAGTCTTTCATTCATCACTACAGTAATATTTGTTCATACAATCCATCATATTGTTTCATATTTTGCCGTTAATGTAAGAAATGTATTACATTACTGAGGCAGTTATAACTCAAGTCTTTGGAAAAGTACGCTAAAGGAGATTACATGCACTGCAACACCCGGTGGTCTGTTGTCGATCATTTCATCATTCCAATAATGATGGAGAAGAAAGATCATTGGATACTGGGTCACTTCGATGTGAAGGACAGATTCTTGTATGTTTATAACTCAAGTCAGCTGACTATGAGAGATAGAATCGTCACCTGTCTTATGGTGAGGATGAGTGCATGGAAACCTAGACCATCGATGGCATTAATGGATTGAAACACTTGATATGAAGATCGTGACTAACATACCACAAGATGATTACGGGTTAGTTCTTTGTCTAATCTATTTCTGTAATGTCGAAAATTTTATTTTATTGATTCATGGAAGTGAACTGGGATATCATTTTCCTTCTTTTATTTCTCTCTAAACGAAAGTAATTCTTAGTAACATACATATTTAATTCTTAATTGGTACAATAACTTAGATAAATACATATATTTTATGCAAGATATGGATAACCATAAATATGGGATGACGAATGTGGCGCATTTGAGGGAAAGGTTTGATAGTTTGCTGAAAATGATGAAACTTCAATCTGTCTGATGTGGTCAATGTATGTTGCATTTTATAAAAAGTAATGCAATTTTGCATCATTGGTGCTTAGCACCAGTCTAGATAGCAATTAGATATGATTAAATGATATGTTCATTTAAATACAAAGTCAAAACATCCATTTAATTGCATTTATCAAGAGTAGCAACCTAAACCACTGCTCTAGCACAACTGTTGTTAGATAACATTTTTATAAATACTTACGCAATGCCTCATGTCCGTCTCTTTCTAGTAAAGAAAAAAAAGGATTGAATCAGATTAAACTTTGAAAACAGTTTCTCCTTCGACTACTAAAATGTAAGGTGCACTCACAATTTATTCATCTAAGAGTTACATTTTTTTAAATATTGGTTTCATAAATCAAGTTTCCGCACCCTTTCATTTTTATTTTTTTCTATTAGTGTTTCCTACATATTTGTCTATGGATTGTTGCAGACATGATTGCAGGTTATGTGTCATTAAGTTCATCAAGTTCATTATAAATAGAAAAATTCATGAAATGACAAACGACTTTAATCCAAAAGCATCCAGATGTAAATTGGCATGTCAACTATTCAAACAGGCTGCGAGATGATGATTGAAGCATATTATACGGATTTCGACCTCGTACTATGCAGTGTTAGGCATGATAGAAAGATGAACGGTGTTGTTATTGATTAAACCTTATCTAGAAAGTTCGTTTGATGTAATTAGGATGTTGGTTTCATGTTTATTTTGGTCTGGCATAGTTCAAGTAGAAGTTTTTGTGTTGTATCTTTTTGTGTGACAGAATTTCAGTATTTTTTAGTCATATGTTTTAGAATGTTTTCCTAGACATGCAACAACATTTTCCAAAATTTCAATGAAAATTATAATCAGGTTGTCTCACAACATTTTTTGTGTCGATCTTCTAGATTTCCTATGTTGCAATGAATGGTTCACACGTTTGTTTTTAGGACAAATAGTTCTGTACTATTTTAGAATTGTAGAGCTAAAAACCACTACGAAAGCAGAAATAGCCAGATTCACAAAGAATACTTAAGATATCAAGAAATCGTTCCTTCATTAGCATAGGGCTCATAAATATTTCACTGTACAACATTGAAACAACTACAAGAACCCAAACCCTAAGGCAAAAAAGAACATCGCCACTACTAAAATGGACCTAGATCAAATAGCTGACCCAAGACTCTAAAACCCTCAATCGAAGAATCACTAAGATCCAAATCACAAAGATTTAAGAACAAAACCAAAATTTTTGATCAACTCACACGGATTCAAAGGAGAGAATACAAAGATGAACGCAAACAGGAAAACCAGAAGCTTCTCATGAACAAATAGAAATCAGAATGAATAATCTCACCAAACGTGACCTTTCAGCTGGTATATATACAAAATACCATCATCATAGATCCAGCCATCAATCTACGGTCCAGAGCAACACACACGGCCTTCACATTTGGCACGGGTTTGAGCCTCAATCAAATATTGAGTTATTGGGCAATGGCTGATAATATTCAGCAATGGGCCAAGCCCAGCTTTTTTCATCATAGCCAGCCTTAGTTGAAATGTAAATGTCAATAATGACATCACAATCCAATAAATCTCCCCTTGATGCCAATATTATAAACAAATAAACACGTTATTTTTATCAACACTAACATCAAGAAGGACCGTACCTGCAGAAACAACAAATTCAACCAGTATCAATTCTTCGAATTTGTAAATATGATTTAAATTTAGTAAGATGAAGTACATTTGTTCCCATATCAATGAGATTAAATTATGTAGTTTTTTCAAATAATATGGACTCCTTTTGAACTATATCTCTAATGTAATCTCACCAAACGTGACCTTTCAGATGGTATATATACAAAATACCATCATCATAGATCCAGCCATCAATCTACGGTCCAGAGCAACACACACGGCCTTCACATTTGGCATGGGTTTGAGCTTCAATCAAATATTGAGTTATTGGGCAATGGCTGATAATATTCAGCAATGGGCCAAGCCCAGCTTTTTTCATCATAGCCAGCCTTAGTTGAAATGTGAATGTCAATAATGACATCACAATCTAATAAATCTCCCCCTTGATGCCAATATTATAAACAAATAAACACGTTATTTTTATCAACACCAACATCAAGAAGGACCGTACCTGCAGAAACAACAAATTCAACCAGTATCAATTCTTCGAATTTGTAAATATGATTTAAATTTAGTAAGATGAAGTACATTTGTTCCCATATCAATGAGATTAAATTATGTAGAATTTTTTCAAACAATATGGACTCCTTTTAAACTATATCTCTAATGAAATGCATCCTAACATCTATATGTTTAGTCCTATCATGAAAAATAGGATTTTTACACAAATGAATAGCACTTTGACTATCACAATAAACCACAACAGGATCATGCAATTCATTTAGTTCACTCAACAAGCATTTAAGCA
>CAIGRP010108154.1:0-23190 GCA_903798385.1 Fraxinus cuspidata | reverse complement strand
ATTCAGCAACCCAAAAAACTTACAAGCTCCATCCTTTAAATCATCTTCGTCTGCTGATGTATCGATCTAAAATGGGATATAGCATTTTGCTGCAAGAGTTAGCCTGTAAACATAAGTACTTTCTATTGGGATGCCAACTCCTTACATTGAGAAGATCTCCATATCTGGAGCATTTGGTAACTTGGGAGATCACATTTTTCTAAATAAAGCAGTCTTATGACCAGTTATGATAATAGCAAATATAGTGCATGCTATTGTTAATTTGCATTCAGAAATGACAACATTCTTGAATTACTACACGAATAAAATAAGATCCTTGCATAAGATGAAGAAATAAAATGGAAAATGTCTTACTTCGTTTCCAATGGATTAGACCAATATTTTGTAGTGCTGATACTTCGGGTCTTCCAAATTGTCAACTATCTCATATGAAAAATGAGCACTACCACGTTCCATCATTTTCAGGGCAACAAACTATAGCAGACCTAAGATATCTCCAGCTGTATAAGCTTTATATTCTGCAGTAGCTTTGATGCCACTAAAATTGTTAAAACAAATTAACAAATGCACTTTGGACATTGCATATATTCAGCGAAGTGTTGATACTTTATGGAACTTTAACTTTTATAAAACTAGAAAAGCTAATTGTTTAATTATCAAGATCCTCCATTTTAAATTATCAAGAAAATTAATAGTGCGGAACATACCTTAATTTTTTGGGAATAATTTCTTATTTTTGGATCTTGATTCTAGATCTTAAATCTTTATTATTGGCTCTTCTAATTCTTGAGTTTTTTTATCTTGAATTTGCTTATTGCTCCATAATCTTGATTGTCTTGTTTTTCAATTTAATTGTTTCATTCATTTTCTTTGATTCTTGATTGTAATATAGATTCTTGATTGTGAGTTTCTTGATCTTCCTTTTCAATATATTTTCTCTATTAATTCTCGTATTGATTGGATGACACAAAGAATGAGAAGTTGCATATGAATCGAGGATAATAATCCTATTTATAATTTCTATATGTATTTGGCTTATCGTCAAATACAACCATAATGGATTCAGTCTCTATACACATATTTCGGCCCCACACTTTATTTAGATACCCTAAACCTAACAATTTAATTCTTTATTAGATCACTTTAATTGGACTTAACTTTAAGATAGTTTTATATATAATTAATTACATATGTAGGCATACATGACAAATTAATAAATACAACAATCTCTCACTTGGGCCACATATACTACCTTATAAATGTGTAACCTTACGACATCAAAACTTTTGCTACCATAACCAAAAGTATCTCCGAACAATATTGTCCATTGATTATATCAATATAGGATCAAGTGATTTTCGTTACAAATATCATAACTAAACTTTCAATGATCATGTATATCAACACAATCAAACAACACAAATCAAGTATGAATGTATAACATGGAAATTATATGTAATATGATCCAAACATGTCTATTTCTAACTGGTCTTACCTTATTTTTTAATGAGATCGACCATAAACTTTAATTAGAGTGGAACTGAATTTAATACTTTATTTTTAAAATAAATCGAATATCCATAGATAAAAATATGTGTCTAAAATAGACAACATCTGAATACAAACTTCCACTAAATTGACATATTATCAAAAGATGCAATACCTATATGAGTATATTGTGTGATAGTCATTTAATAAATGGATCCCTGATTATGGAGTTTATCCTAATATCCTTTATAGAAACCTAACCACTCAAAATTCTTTTATTGACAACTAGGAACTTAATATCTATAAATTTTGACATCATCAAACTCCCGTTGGAATACAAGACTCTTATTGTCACAGAATAATTTAAGTGATCCTTCAATTTCATCCAAAATGTACAGCCTAGTGACAATTCCACGATCATATTTCATAATCAAATTAGAATATCCAATTGGTCTGATTTTTCCGAATGCGATCATGTAATCCTTAGTTCTCTGTAAATACTGAATAACCTCTGTTTTCCAAATTTTCATCCCAATGTTATTTAAATATCTGCCCAACATTCCAACAATGAATGCTATATTCGGATGTGTGCAAATCTAAGTATACATTAAGTTTATCCTTAAAGTATTAATTGAGACTAAACTTGTCTCCCTTAACAATATGGGTATCACCTGATTTACATACATGTATTCCAAATCTCTTAAGAAAAACATTGATGTAACTCATTTGCGATAATTCAAAAATACACCGAAAACGATCTATATCCTTAATACAAAAGACGCGTCACCAAAAAATTTTTTATTTCAAAATTACATGAAATCTCTTGGTTTCGTGCAATAAATGCAAGCAGTATGTCATCGACATACAATACCAAAAAATATGCTTACTCCCACCGAACTTGTGATATACACAATGATCAACTTAATTCATCTCAAAATCAAATGAGATAATTATTTGATGAAATTTGTGATACCATTATGGAAAACCAACTTAAACCCATATATGAATTTCTTTAATTTGTAAACCATACGACGTAACTTAAGATCAAAACGTGTCACAAATGCCATAATAGTGAGATCTTTTTAAAAAATTGTAACTCCTTAACAATTGTTTCAATTGGAATTTTATTGATAATTTAAGCTGCAGTATTTAGTGCTCCTGCCTAGAGAGATTCTGATATACTGTGGGACGATTCCACATTCCTCTAAAAATTTGGCAAAATGCTTTAAACGTTGTTCTCCCGATCTGTCATATCTGTCATAGTATTCACCACTATGGTAAGATCGACTTATTAAATTATTTTATAGAATTATTTTTCAACCTCATTATTGCATACCTTGAACATGTCCAGTATTTATGATTTCTTAGAGATGAGATATAGGTAGCCATAGTGAGAAAAATTAGTCTATAAACATAATAAATTACTGTTAACCATTCCAAGAAGTCGAAGTGAATGGCCTATACATATTCGTATGAATTAGTTATAAAACGTCTAAAATCCAATTGGCACATAATCTCCTTATGTTTGTTTGTTTTTCCTTAATATAATTAACATAAACACTTAAATCTGAAAAATTAATGGAATCAATAATTCATTCTGACATAAGATTTTTCATTCTTTTTTGGAAAGATGCGATCTAATCGCTTGTGCCATAACAAAGTAGAATTCTCATTCGTTAATTTTTGTTTAATACCACGTGAATTCGCAAACAATATTTTTTATAAGAGATAACCGTATTAAGCAAATATATGTTATCGTAACCGGATAGAGAACTAGTAACCACAATATTTGAATTAAGAGAAAGATTAAACTTACTATTTTCAATTGATCAAGTGTAATCAAATTTGTCCAATATAGAATTATGAATTAGTTATAAAACGTCTGAAATCCAATTGGCACATAATCTCCTTATGTTTGTTTGTTTTTCCTTAATATAATTAACATAAACACTTAAATCTGAAAAATTAATGGAATCAATAATTCATTCTGACATAAGATTTTTCATTCTTTTTTTGAAAGATGCGATCTAATCGCTTGTGCCATAACAAAGTAGAATTCTCATTCGTTAATTTTTGTTTAATACCACGTGAATTCGCAAACAATATTTTTTTATAAGAGATAACCGTATTAAGCAAATATATGTTATCGTAACCGGATAGAGAACTAGTAACCACAATATTTGAATTAAGAGAAAGATTAAACTTACTATTTTCAATTGATCAAGAGTAATCAAATTTGTCCAATANAAAACTGACTATTTTCAAATGAACAAAAGTATCCAATTTGTCCAATATAGAAATAGAAATCAAATTTCGTCTAAAAGACGATACCGCAAATACATTTTCATATTCAAATCATAACTAGTCTTTAATAATAACCTAAACGTCCTTATAACCTCAACTTTAATTGATTTGTCATTTCCCCCCACATAGATGAATCTTTGGCATCAATTAGCTTTGACGGTTTAGGCAACCCCGCATAAACACGCTTATTTGAGTAGTGGTACTGAAATTTATCCACCAAGTATGTCTAAGTATTAAAACTATATTAACTTCATAACTGACCAAAGTGAGAATTGTACTTTTCTTTACACGCCAGCGTGGTATTTAGTACAATCTATCTTCACGTGTCCCGGATTTTCACAAAAGTAATAGCTAGATTTATCATTTTGAGTGATTTTGCTCTTTATTTTGAACTGAACCAGATGCACCTTTCTTATTATTTATAACTTATCCTTAGAGATACTTGTCAAGTAAGTACTTTCAGTCATGTCTTGCTACGGACTTTCTTCTTCTTACAAACAATATGAAATGAGCACATTAAGAGTCAATTTTCCCTTTTGACAGTTATAACTGTTAATCTTTCATTTGTTCTTCTAATGGGGTATTTGGGTTGGAGGTAGAGGTGGCAGTTGCGGTAACGGTGGTCGGTGTAGATTTTTGGTTTGAGGTGGGGGTGGGTGAGAGTTGAGAGGAAAAAGACACCGATGTGTGCGTGTGTTTTTCCTTTTTTTTTTATTTAGTTATTTATTGCGAGAAATGGAGAGTTACTTTCTTCCTATTTTTAAAATATTAAAAATATTATCAAAGTTAAATTTTTGGTCAACTGATAAAAATCATAAAATTATGAATGTAAACTGTCCAAAAATAACTTCATTTACAACATTTGAAAATGTTAGGGGCGGTTGCAGCAAATCAAAGGTTTGTGAAAAATCTACTAATATTTCAAATGTTTGGGACTTTTGCTGCAATTATTCCTATTTTTTAGGTTGAAAACTAAATCAATCAAATACAATTAATTAATAATTCATATACAAATAAGTTCTTACAATTGAATTGCCTAAAATTTATTTTTTTTTATATGTAAATTCCATGCTAGCAATTAAATACACCATAAGAGTGTGTTTGATTGACTTCATTTTCCATGGGAGTGTCATTTTTTCCACAAAAAATCATACTTTTGAGATTTTGATTTACAATTTTTTCATAAAAAATATTTTGCGACTTTCAGTAATGAGACTAAATTAAAAAAAAAAAATCACTTTCAATAGGACGTGATGATTTTTATTTATTAGGTAATTCTATATTTCTTTCTCTTTCTCATTATCCACCATCGACCATCTCTCATCTACCCATCAATAAAAAATGAAAAAGTATAATATTTTTATCTTGAAAACTAAATCAATCGAACATATTTAATTAATAATTTCTATACAAATAAGTTTCTAGGCAATTTAATAATTTCTATACAAATAAGTTTCTAGGTAATTAAATTATCTAAAATTTGTTTTCTTTTTGTTCAAATTACATGTTCGCAAAACAAACGTGCTCTAAATCTAATGCATATAAATGAATGGACAAAAAAAATTGACGCAACCCTTGTTTGAACCACATTAAAATTTTCATTTTCATTATTCTACTTATTTTCAACTACACATTCTTCAATAAAATAATATTTTCCATCACATCAATAACTTTTCTTTCTTTTTCAACACACATTCTCATCAATCTACTATTTCATAATACATTCTTCCAAAATAATGTGGCTCAAACACATTACTTATTTTCAACTACACAATTTCAATAAAATAATATTTTCCATCACATCAATAACTTTTCATTCTTTTTCAACCACACATTCTCTATCAATTTACTATTTCAAAATACATTCTTTCAAAATAATGTGGCTCAAACATACGTTCAATTTCCCTATTTTGTATATTTATAAGCCAGTCATTTGTCATGATTATCGATCAAAATTAAGCCTTTATTTGATTTTGATTATTTGATTATTACTTCTTTTTTCACCCCCATTTTCATTCATAATTTTTCCAAAAAATATATTTTCTTATTTTTCATAATTTTTTCTTACTCTTTAACCACTCATCCCAAAAATAAAAAATAATAAATTCAAAGAATCGCCTCTCACAAAGATTTTATCCAACTAATTAATCATCTCAATCAATTCCATAATCAAGGATACTTTAGTCAATTCACCCAACTCATTAATTTCCCCAATGATAGATCAAAATTTAATTTAAAGAAGTTGAATTCCATCGACAAAACCTAAAGTCCTATTCAAAACCCTCGCTCCCAAACATCGTCAGCCGTTCTTCTCCGCCGAGTGAAACCCCAGTACTTCATCTATTTTCCGATTGCATATTCTAGGGCTTCATCACGCTAGAAAAAGATATACTTTTTATATAAAGTAGCGCACATATATATACAAACACACATTTGTTTCTGTCATTGTTGCGTTGGTAAAATAGAATTTGGAGATGGTCTCCGGTTCAAGAATCGATGGCGGGCCTCAAATTCTATCGGCGGGTGTGCGTAAGACCATACAGTCAATTAAAGAAATCGTGGGCAATCACTCTGATGCCGAAATATACGTTGCCCTCAGAGAAACCAACATGGATCCTAATGAAACCACTCAAAAGTTGCTTAGTCAAGGTCCCTTTTTCGTAGTTTTAACTCTTTTTAGCCTTGGATTTTTTTTAAATGCATATTAATCTTGAGTTTTCTTGGTTTTTGGGTGGCAGAATGTTACTTGTGGTTTTAATTTTACTGCACTGATACGTACTAGTGTGCATTAATGAGTATTTAGGTTTAGTGCGTGAATTGTGAATGTAGCACAGATTGGAGCATTTGCATAACAATGCAATGTACTTCAAGATCGTTCTTGGCAGGTGTTATTGAGTTTCCAAGCTTTAGTGCCATCAAAAACCACTTCATACCTTCACTTAATTAGAGTCTGGTACGGATTAGAGAGAGTTTTGTGTAGTGTTGCAACTTGTCAAACAGAACTTTTTATGCCCAGTATGCATTACTAATTATGCAAATTTCATACAATTACAAACAATTTGTTAATTTCACTTAAACAGAGCCTTGATATACATTTTAGAGTCAGTTTGAGTAGTCTTGCAACTTTGCGAACAGAACTTTTTATGCCCAGCATGCATTACAAATTATGCAAATTTTCACTAATATAAGTAGAGGTCTTGTAATTTTTTTAAGAGTACGGAGTGCTATCCTTGTTTCACTTTTGGGTTCTGACTTCGTTGGTTACTTTTACTTTTCCAATTAGAAATGGAAAGACCATGAAAGATCTTGATTGGCTTTGCTTTACAATGAATTGCTGTACTGCTTGAACATATTTGAAAAGATATTTTTTTTTAAAAAAAATGTTATAAATATAAACTCCGATAAGTTTTTGAGTTGGATAATTTATATTATTAGATATAAAGCTAGTAGCGTACTGGTTCCTAAGCATCTCGTAGTGTTGAAGAAGTGTGACTCGTAGTATTATGTCATTTTTTTTTAAAATTCTTATTGCTATATGTTTCTCACGCTTCCCACTTGTATCCACTCAGATCCATTTCATGAGGTAAAGAGAAAAAGAGACAGAAAAAAAGAGGTATCACGTTTGCTGTATTTTCTTCTCATTTTGTCTGGATTTCTTTTTACCTATTTCGTGAATTAACTTTCAAACCTTGTTTTCTGCTCAATACTCATTGCTTTTTAATTTGTAATGATTTAGTTTCATTAATTGTAAGGCTCACTGTGCTTGAGGTTTTAAATTTATTTAGCCATTCATTTGTTTATTTCGTGTCTTGAAGTTATGACTTGCGAGGAGTTCTCCTGTATTGATCAGAATCTACAATAAACTAATTTTTGGAATTCTGCCTTAGGTTTCTGGATATAAGAGTTCTGTTGCGGCAGAACCCAGATTAGATTCTGAGGCTGTACGTTCAACAGTGAAATCAAATGCACATTTTGATCAGAATGCTCAAAGAGGTGGATATACTCGAAATGTCTTACCTGGTAATGCACTCTCATGTTCAGATTTCATGGTTTCTGTATATGTATGAAGTTATGAGTTGCATATGCAAAATCTTTATTTGATACTTAAAAGGAAATTAAAGCATCAATTGCACTAGCTGTATATTTCATTTGTAGTTGTTAAGTATTGTCCTTTTAAAGTCTGTGGGCAGTTGTGGAATTGTATTAGTGGTAGCTTTTTATATGCTTAGAGACCAAGATGATTAGGTTTTCAAAGCTTTTAATATCAACATCTAAACACAACTTCCGAAACATTTTTTATACTTGTGATTGGCAAATTCTCCAGGAAACATTATTTGCACTTGTGAATGGTAAATTCTATTTTCTTGTTACTTTCATCGCTGTTAGGATCTTTTTGGACAAAATAAAATGTCTAATTTGCCACAAGAAACATAAAATGGATTGACGAAGTAGCAATTACATAATAACACCAATGTTTATATAGTATCATTATGCACAGTGTCTATGGATATTGGACTGAGTAGGTATCTGTTGTCGTGTCCATTAGTTTGTCATTCTTCTTCTTGAGTCTTCTTTGTTTGTAATGAACTGTAGGTTTCTTGCCCTTCGTTGCTTGAAGGAACAAAAACCTAGTAGCCTTTGTATATAGCCTCTCTCTCTCTCTCTCCGCACACGCTCGCGCATGCACTTGAATTACTATTTATGTGGATCTATGTATATTTGAGTTTTCAGTTGCTTAATTTATTTAAAATATTGATTTTAACTTTTTAAATTTGACTGTAGTATAGTATAAGATATCTTTAACCCGGAATGGCGATTAGCCTATAACTTTTGAAATGAACACATCTTTAATTTCAAGAACTCTTTATTCAGTTTAGACCTCCAGTTGTTTTTCATTCTCCATCTCGTGGATTAAAGATGACCTGCAAACTTCTTTCCAATTCAAACTTTGTCTTCACCTTCTACATGCTGTAGAATTGTGTTCTATTTGCCAAAAAGTGTGCAACTATTTGGCATTGAATAGCTTACCTCACTTTTGGGTAATTGATTGGGTGTGGTTAGTAAGTAATAAATATGTCATTCTCTGTCCAATTTGATATGGTCAATACATTAATACTTAATGTCTATCTCCTATTTTGGTTACATATTATCGATGCAGAATCATTTTCGTTTATGATTTACTTAATTCACGTCGTAACAACTTGTGGTTGAACATGCACCATGAGGCTTGTACACCACTCTGTTATTTGACAGATCAATCTCACTAGATGCAGGTGCTAGCAAAGAGTTCCGTGTCATTCGAGACAATAGATCTAATCAAAATGCTAGTAAAGATTTAAAGCATGCACAGAGTTCAACTTCTACCAATGAGCAGGCTCCCTCCAATCTTGTAAAGAGGTAGACAATATTATTACACATACACTTCTGTTGTGGTTGGGCATTTTTTCAGTGTAGGATTTGCAATAATGCTGGTTTGTTAAGATGGTCATATGCTCTGTGATTTTAATTGATTTCAAGTAGTATTTAATGTGAGATTTCCCAGTTGACATGCATTAAGCTGTCTAATGTGCAATTGGTGTAAGAATAAGTAGGAAGTTCTATTAAACCTATGTGAACATTTTTCAAGTTTTAGGTAGTTATTATAGTGTATAGTTTCCTTTGTCTGCATCGAGTCCTTCTGGCATGCAGAAAAGTTAGTTTGCTAGACATTATATATTTATTGATGGAGAATTTTGATGTTTAAAGTATCATTGACTCTCCTATCCCTCCCCCCTTACCTACACAAATTTTTATCTTACGCATATTTGGTATATTAAGTCATTGACTGTTACAGCAATTCAGCGGGGATTCCTGGTCATCAAAAGCCACCAGTTGCTCATCATTCTTCACATGCTTTAAATGAGCCTGCTGATTTGCAGCCTAGGCAAGCTAAGGGTGCTAATTATAGGAAGGATTTGCTTGGTGAGAAGCGGCTGCCAGTTTCACATGCTGCATCACGAATACAAATAAGGGTGAATGAGTCTCAACCACGATCGACAACTTCATCTAGTAGCTCTGTGGTCGGGGTTTATTCATCCTCTTTGGATCCTGTTCATGTACCATCACTTAATTCTAAATCTACTACTAACATTGGGGCAATCAAGCGTGAGGTTGGAGTTGTTGGACCTCGTCGCCTGTCTTCTGAGAATTCTGGTAAGTCCCCATCTTCACAAAGCTCATCCTTACCAATTGTACAATCAGGACGAGAAGGCCATCACTCCAGGGAATCTATCCGACCCTATAGTGCTATTTCTAAAGGTGACCAACCTGGTCAAAATATGGCAACTGAATCTGCCATACCAGTCCCTTCTGCGAGCAGATCTTATTCAACTAATCAGCATGGTAGCAGATCTCATGAACTTGTGGGTCGTCAGAAAGGTATACTGTTTGCTAAGTAGAATACTTATCTAGATGCTTTGAACTTTTTTAACCGTCCAATCTAATTTTTTTGTGATTTAGTCTGCCTGAGTGGTTAGTTATTGTTTTTGGATGTAATTGTGTCTTGTTTCCAATATATTCCGCTTTTAATATATTTTGACTTGTAATAGTATAATTGCCCTGAAGATTAGTGTTAAATTTTATCAGAGTTGAAAGTTGTGGATATCTGAACACCTGCATTTTAGGAATCTTGTTAAGGAGATTAAATGAGAAAGGAACCGGGTAGAAACTGCTGGATGCTGATTTTTGCTTTATATTGTGACTGTTACCTCCTAGCAATGCAAGTGGTTTCTAGTATTGTTTCCTTTGATGCTTTCAGGCACACCTACTTTTATAATTATTCAGTAAAATACTTACCATAGTCATGTTTATGTAGCTCTTCAGCCCAACAAGGAGTGGAAACCAAAATCAACCTTGAAACCAAATGCCAATGGACCTGGGGTTATTGGAACTCCTCCGAAAATTGTTTCTCCTCCTGCTGACAATTCTGAAGATTTGAAAACGGAAGCAGCTCAGATGCAAGATAGTATGTCTCAATTGAACATCTCTGAGAATCAGAACGTGATCATAGCTGCACATATTCGTGTCTCTGATGCAGACAGATGTCGGCTGACCTTTGGCAGCTTGGGTACAGAATTTGAATCTTCAATAGATTCAGCTTTCCGCACAGTTGAGGGTGCTGAAGAATCAAGTACTGAAGCTTCCCTAAGGTTTGTATGGTAACTATTAATTTGATTTCATCACAGCGTGCTCATAGTTGGAAGACATTACAGTTTACCTTCATTTTGCTTTAAAATTAATCTTCACAAGTGCTCTGCCTATCTCGCTTAAGTATCCATTTTAGGGAAATTAACATTAGCACTTATTTATAAGGGCGTGCCATCCTTGTTTGTGAGAGTAACAACTTCCACTGTTCCTTTTTGCACAATTTTTTCTATTATGCAACTACATAATTTTGGAAGAGTTAATTAAAAATAAAAATGAAGCACTCGGGATGACCTTTGAATTGTAATGCGAGTGTCTTCTGTTGGGAAATGCCACTGGTGGCTTCCTTGTAAGATTCTTGGTACTTGGAAAACAAAAGCTGGTTTTGATTTCTTGGAATAGAGTAGCATCAGATTTGAATACTTTCTAGATCTTTGACAACTTAGATCTCATTTTGTTTCATTTGCACCTGCAATTTAATATTGGGAATGATTTTACTAGCTGTCATTGGTGAAATGTTAAGTATTTCAATGGCAGTGTGTCAGCCTCGGGGCTAGAATCTTCTACCGAGGAGCCTGCTGGTGGCAAACAGTTAGAGTTGATGGACGACCAAATCCACAAATCTGGATCTAACTCTCCTGCATCGGTTGCAGCATCTGATCATCAATCATCTGAGAAGAGAGAGACTTCAAGTCCTGAGAACTTGGACAACTATGCTGATGTTGGGTTGGTTCGGAACAACAGCCCTTCTTATTCTCCGGAGTTGCTACAAATGCAAGATACTTCTGAATTGCCGAGCTTCTCAGTGAGTCCAGTGCTCACTACTCATGACTACACTGCTTGAGATTTTAGCTGTGTATTTGATTTGATCCATTCATAATTATACTAGGCAGGAAATGCAATTATTCCTTTTAATTGCCTTTGTCCAGATCACTAACATTATTATTTTGTAATAATTTTCCATTCATGCAGTCATATGAAACCCAGATGGGATATGATATACCATACTTCCGGCCACTGGTTGATGAAACAGCTAGGGGGCCTGGTTTGCCGTCTCAACTGGAGGTAGAATTATTTTGTTGGTTGCCACTTTCAGTCCCTGCCTTTCTTTATATATCTCCTTCGCTCTCGCTCTCGCTCTCGCTCATCTTCTGACCCCCATCTGTATAACCTTGGAGTTGTTGAGTTCTGTACATCTTATTGATACCTAATAGAAACAGTAAAATGTATTTTACTCGCTTCATGTTTGTTTAAATTCCATTTTTGCTTTTCGGATAGCTTATTTAGGTTTGATTGCTTTTGTTCTCAGGTATTGGGGCATACAGCGAACAGCAGTCCTGCGTCCTCTATTGCCATGGTACAACAGCAACAACAGCTGGTACAACAGCAACAGCAACAGCAACAGCAGCAGCAGCAACAACAGCTTGCCCAGATGTACCCCCAAGTTCATGTCCCTCATTTTACCAATCTTATGCCATATCATCGGCAGTTCATCTCTCCTGTCTATGTTCCTCCAATGCCTGTGCCTGGTTACTCTAATACTTCTGCCTACCCCCATCCAACAAATGGAAGCAGTTACTTGGTGATGCCTGGAAATAGCTCTCATCTGACTGCAAGCGGCCTCAAGTATGGTGTCCAGCAATTCAAGCCTGTTCCCACTGGTAGTCCTACTGGATTCGGGAATTTTACTAGCCCATCTGGTTATGCTATCAACACTCCTGGTGTTGTTGGAAGTGCAACAGGGCATGAAGACTCATCTCGGCTCAAGTACAAAGATAGCAATCTTTATGTTCCGAATGCACAGGTGAATGTCTTCCGGTTGACTTTTTGTCTTTCTTTTTTTCATTGTAGGGGATGTACTTTATTAATAAGTTAAGCTTGATGGTGAGCAATAGTTTTTTGTTTGCGTGAGATTTCTACACGATATCCATGTGAATGTTGATGCCTCCTGCTTCTTTGGTAACTAATATCTGTCAAACTGAAAATAGATTAAGAAAAATTGAAGGTCGTCATATCATGGCACACAAATGGAGTGCTATCTATTATTTCCGTCTAATCCTGAGGCCACATAGGAACCTCAAAATAAACCAGAATATGCTATTGAAACTTCTATTTTATATTGTTTGCCAACAGCAATGCATTAGAAGCTTATAGCTGTGTAACGTGCTTTAGAATTCTTCTTTCTGCCTATAAACATTTGGCATGGTTTTGAACAACATGCACCCATTTTTTGTTGTCATCTGACTTGGAAAACCTCCTGGTTTTCTCTTCTTTCTTATTTTTTCAGTATTGTCTTCTTTTCCTTAGCTGCTCAGTGGTTCATTGTTGTGTTCCAATTTTGAACATGTTTTTGGTGCTCTGATTGTTATATTTTTGGGTTACAAGATTCATTTTTATGTTTTTGACGTTACAGTCAGAGACGTCTGGAATGTGGATAAACCCACGGGATCTTTCTAGTCTGCAGCCAACGTCTTACTACAACATGCCTGGGCAAACTCCTCATGCTGCTTATTTGCCATCTCATAGTGGCCACGCCTCATTTAATGCAGCAGGTGCAGCTCAATCTTCTCACATGCAGTTTCCAGGCATGTACCATCCTCCTACTCAGGCAACTGCAATGGCCAGTCCTCATCATTTGGGGGCTGCCCTTGGTGGTAATGTTGGGGTTGGCGTCGCTGCAGCAGCTCCCGGTGCACAACCAGCTGCCTATCAGCAACAACCTCAATTGGGTCATCTGAATTGGCCAGGAAACTTTTGAGTTGCCCCCTTGGATCCTAAGGATTGGCATTGAATATAAGCTTTTTAAATTTTGTTATCAATGTGAAGAACGCTCGTCTTTTCTAATCAAACGCTTTCTTTCTAATCAATGCATCAAGTTTTGTTGAAATTTTGTCCGGCAAATTAAGGGTGTTCGTTCTAGGTTTCGATTTTATTCCATGAAACTGAGATCATTAACCGGGCTAGCTCTCGATATCCAAGGTACACTTATTTTGGTGGGTACGTACAAATTTTTTTATATCGCAAGATATGAATATGCAATATTGAAAAACAAAGGATTAAGCTATCGAATATGGTCTTTACAGCATGAAGCTTTGCAGAGAAAAGTAAAGGGCAAAGAGAGGGTCTTGGATCCCAAGATTCGTTTTGAAAATTGGAGTGTTCTACTTTAGATTGTCTTGTACGTGTGAACATCAATACAAAATGGTGATGTTTTGATCTTCCTTTTGTCAGAGGGGAAAAATTAAAGTAGTACGTTCAAATTCGTCCTCGGGATCACCAACACCCCTCCCTTCTCACTCTTTTATCTTTGTCCCCACCACCACTCTTACCTTCTTTAACCAAAACTAAAGCAATCCCACACCTATGTGCGATGGTGTGTCAATCGTGACAAAAGTGTTCCCTTTTAAAATTTTTTAATTTTTTTTTTGGCTTACCATATGGGAAAGGGGTAATTGCATCTCCGATTCCAAATCTTTCATTTTGATTCAAACTTTATACAAACAATTTTTAGTTCTTGACATCCACAGTTCCCAACCTTTAATTTAGTCCATCCATTTGACCAAAATATTTGAATTTGATCATATTTTGATTGGATTTTGCTAATTTTACATCAAAATGATATATAAGCGGTTACTGAAAATGATAGAAAGGGAAAAGATTGGATAAAAAAGTTAATTGCATTTTATACAGACTAATGATAGTGTCGTGTGATATTTTATGTAAATCTTGATGAACATGCAGCAAGATCCATTTTGAACAATCTTATACGGGTAAAATGGAAAATCTTTAATTTTTCAAAATAAGAACTATTCATCTTCTTCCATCCATGGCATGAGCAATACTACAATGTCAGGGTTCAAAGATTTCGTACAAGAGGGCAGTTGGCAAATTATCATTAGAAGATGACAAAAATAAAAATAAAAAAGTAACCATAGAACTGCTGCCACTGCAGCACTGATTCTGTGGGTTTTCTCCGTACCAAGGATGAAAACTCTCCCAATTATGCTACTTGCACAAAGTTAGTTTACAAAAGTGTGTTGACCAAATGATATGGCAAGATATAGGTTATTGATTTCAAAAACGGTTTTTCTAAAATCATTGGCCAAGATGTTGCCGACACATATATTGTAACCTAACTTTGTACAAGTAGCCTGACTCAAACTCTAGACGGTATCACTTACTCTAATCAAGATAGAGGATTTAGCCGCAGCATGAGCAGATGCAGGTGCAGGTGCAGGTGCAGGTAGGGGCCCTTCGTCCTGACAGTTAGGGTGGTAAATGGCAAGTTGTCACGTGGTGGCTGTTTATGGTCCAGCCCACGCACCACCTGTGACCGAATTGTAACCAGACCTAAATTAATTAATTGGCGTTCGTGCAGACTGTGACTGAATCTTAAGAAAGAGCTGTTTGGCCTGCTTATGAAGGGCAGCATCAGTACACTGATTTCATTTCCACCCTTTTTTCATATATATAATGTAGTATTTTTATGGTGATTGAGAATTATATTTGCATAGTCCTTTTAGGTTCGAGTAAGAAGAAATATGTGTAGACTTTATTGGCTCTCTTCGTTGAATTTGTTATGAATGCTATGGTGAGAACGGTTTACATTGCATCAATATGGATGTAATGATGTGAAAATGTAATAAGATGTGACACACGAGAATTGCTAGTGAAAATAGTTAGAAAGGATGTGATTGAAGTTTGATGATCGAAAATTATGTAAAATATATAAATTCGAGCAAATTCGGGCTGGACATAATTTGATGAAGTAGTGACAAAGTTAATAACATTGATTTACAGAAATATTATTAGAACGTCAAGTCTCGTAAACTCCAACTTACAAAGTGTGCGCGCGCACTATCATGTGTAACATGGATCGGTAGGGGCCACCTATCTGCCCGAACATCTACCTAGAAATTGTGAATTTCAAGAGGGAGAGAGTATGTTTTATTGTGAAATGCAAGAGGAATTGATCAGATTAGAGGTGCAAAATGGGTTGGTTAAGACCACCTATAAACCTAACATGCCTAAAAAATGCCAAGCCTTGAAAGTGTGAGGGTCGGATATTATCGTTTTCTTTAATGTTATTTTTCAGAAAAAAATTTAAAGAGTTTCCCAAGGGCTTGATCCAGGTGAAATATGGGTCCGATGACTCTAGTCGATTCACACTTCTAGTTGGGATTTATTTAAAATAATTTGAAAAAAAAATAAAAAAAATTAGCGCTCTATAAATAATCCTTTTCAACCGTCCAAAAAATCCTAAATTGACTCGATTCAATTAGTACATCAACATGCACCTAACATGTCACCTGTTGTAGTTGACTCATCATTTGTCCTGTTACATATATGTCCAAAGAAAACTCGAATGGTACAAAATGCTTGAGAGAAAATTAGTTACATGAAAGAGTAAGGCATATTGCCATGGTGCCCATTACCCTACTCCAACATCAACATGTCAAGTCTAATACTATGGTGGAGACTTGAGTCTAAATCCACCAAAGAAATTCTGCCACATAGGGATGGACCGACGGAGAAGATTACAGTAAATGACACTATTTATTGATATCATATAATTTTAGAAGAATGGCATGTGATTTGACCTCTCGTCTCGTCTAGTTATATACTTTGTTGTCTCCTCATAGCTGTCACCATTATCTTCCTCGAAGCATGCTATACATGATTAAAACTTATTTTTGACCGTCGATATATCGATTATTGATGTCACATCTTGCAAAAAGAACATTTTTCTTCCATGGGTTTGGCATGTCAAATTCACGTCTAATCTGATACATATGAGTGTGTGTATCCTCAATTAGCTCATTCCATGATCTGAATGGAATATTTTGAGTACCCTAAATAATGCACCCATGATCTGAAAGGAATCTTAAACTAGTGTTCTCAATATTGATTTTATCTAATGTGTGTGAAATGTTCATATTGCATGGTCCATTGCACTTTATTCCTAGTGATTGTCTCCATTTGTTCAAGTACTATATGAAGCAATTTTTGTTTTTTTTTCTTGAGTCGCTCACATTTCTATTTCACTTTAAAACCATCCCAGTTTAGTACGGGCTTAAGATTATTACAGTTAGCCGAATATTTTCATGTCATGATAATCATAATTAAATATTTTACAATTGCGCAACTTTTTAAGTATGTTACTTTATTCAACTAGTTATTCTTGTTAACGAATTAGCCCTTCTTATCCACAGCCTGATTTAGTCACTCGTGACTTTCTTCGAATTTTTTCGGGGTTAAAACTTAAAATTATATGTGGTCATTGAGTATTCGTAAAAGTTTGTCGTTTAACAAGCTTCATTTTATTTCAATTTGACCACAGGATATGAAATTATGTTACAATTTAGTCACTATACATGTTTATTAATTAGAGGAACGAAAGGTGGTAAGACATTCCTCATCGGGAGACAACTAAGGCTAAATATTTACACTTCATGCGCCTTATTCCTCATCATCATTTGTCGGGTGAAGTATTTCTTCTCCTCTTGGTTATTGTCCATCTTGTCATGTAAAGGAGATTGTGTCATATGTTGTAATCCAAATTCGAGAAATCAATAACTTTCTCATATTTTTTTATCAAAGCAATGAAATGTGTCCCCAACGCATTCTCTTGATTCTGGATAGAAAAGTCTTAGAATCAGACGTATCCTGTGAGCCAACTAATTTGCCAAGCAGATACAAGTAACAAAAAGTAACGATGACCCACTATAACGAAACTTAAGTTATGTGAATCAATTTTTAAAACAAAATGAAGTTCAATCATCAACATCAAATTTTGTGAAAAACCAGTAACGACCGAACTGACGTTTTTAACCCTAATCTTTAAAAACTATAGTCTTTTCTTTATCCAATCAAATCTTAATTAAATCATCTCTATCATTTCAACCCTCCATCCAAATGCTCCCAAACTCCCCACCCCAAGTAAAGGTTAAGAGCCACGAGTGCAATCATTGTGCATATAAGCATCACACTGTGTGTCCACACACCTAAACGCGTGCACATATAAAATAATTATAAACGTTAATCCATAATCACTTTTTGCCTTTTTTTTTTTGTTTTTTTAATTATAATTAATGATACATATCATTTTAAAGAGATAAAGATTAGATGTGTTGAAGCATATCCTTTTCTATTTTTAGGACTATATTATTGTTGAAAATTGGACTTTTAGCACAATTAATTTGAATTTATTAATTAAATAAGATTAATTGTTTATCCTAAATAGCAAGTGCGTGCACAAACGCAGGGGGTAAATTGAGTGTGAATTAAAAACTTCACACACATCTTTTTATTTTCAATACTTGATTTAGCAAAAAAAAACAAAGAAAACAAAGAAAACGAAATATATGTATAATAAATAAAAAAGGCATAGTATAGGGTAAAAGCGAATATTAAATCAAACAAAGTGTTACTAAATGAAGGAAATAAGTAACGATGGAAAAATTTCCTGCTACTAACCCGCTCTGCATTACTCTATCTTGAATAATAAATGAGGCGGGAAGAAAATATTGTCAACTCGCACCGAATTTTTATTTTATTATATATTTTTTCAATTTTAACTCTTACAAAAAAAATGAAAGATAATATTAAAAATAATTAAATGGGGGCAGTAAGGGATTTTGCCATCCCGTCTTGCCTCCCAAAAATTTGATAATGACTATTTTAGTTCCGTTGTCATCCCTAAAAATAAGAATTATTAGAATATCTTAATTAATGTAGTGGGAAATGACCTCATAAAATATAATTTATGTTTTGAACGTTGGGAAATATTGGAGTCTTACCACCTCACGGGTATGGGCTGGAGCATTTTGAACGTCAACTTAATAAAGAAAAGATGCTTAAATTCTTATATATTGATTAGTATTTTTATTTGTAACCTACATGGAATTCTACCTTTAACAGAACCCTATAAAAATGAACACCAGTATATCTAGTTGGTTTTTCATGGAAAAAAATATCAAATTGTAAATTTATGACATGGTGTGTGCTTGATCCATCACATTACACCGAACATGATATTGAAGAATAAAAAAGATACTAAAATCTAATTATCTCTCAACTGGTAGTAGACTTCTCTAAATGAACCCAAATTTGCTATTTTCTTAATCAATTATGCTATTTGTACAATTATATTTACCAATAATTGTTGACAATGTTCGTGTTGTCAAAATTCGGAGCATTGACAAAGAAAACAGTTTTTGAAATTGATGAACATGATATTGTCAAGTGTAAGTTGTCAACCAAATTTGTCAAACTAGATTATACATATAACATTATAGTTTCTTAATGCATATTTAACATATGGGCACATAATTTATTCTTAGCTGAAGCCAACAGATTTTTTGACATCTAATCTCCTTTGCAAAGAAGAAATAATATTCTCGAATGTCAAAACTCAAAAATATATTGAAGAGACAGTAAAAGGACAACATCTTCACGACAATGGATCTCAACTCTTTTTAAACATGCCAAGGACATACCCCAAAACTCTAAACAATTAAATTTGTACAACCCTTTGTTGACCAATTGTTTGACAATTTTAATGTTGTCAAAATTCGAATCATTGATTTAAAAAATAGTTTTTAACAATTTTTAAAATAAATGAATGTAATACTGTCAAGTGTGAACTTATCAAAATTGTACAAGTAGCACGATTTAACTCTAAAATACTTCAATATCGAATATATATATATATATATATATATATATATAAGCCACGTCATCAATTCTCCAGCCTTTGCCAACCATCCATACCCTAGAACGTCCAATATAAAGCACTAGTGTGAGAGAAAAATACAAGTCTCTATCTCTCTCCTCTCCTCTCTCTCTCTCCACTTCAATGAGTGTTGTCTCAAGTGTTGCTATCTCATTCATCATGGCAAACAGACATGGAATCACACTCCAACACCAAAGTCTCTATTCCTACTGTTGATTTCAACTGTGTAATCTGTATAGGGTTCTTATTAATTGTTCTTCACATGATAGTGTTTGCCTCCATTAATCTCTTTTCTTGCAGCTTTTGACTCTTTCAAAGCAGACAATAAAGAGACCTCGTTATCATTTCCAACTCCTCCTTGTGTTCCTCAATACCCCATTTCTTTACTATAAAAACTAATAGTCATGGAGGGTTATGCAGGTTACAAAAAGGACAGAGAAATTAATTCACACTCCTATTCATATTCACATTCACATTCTAACTCAAACCCTTCTTTTTCTTCTACACTTCTTGATGCTATTTATCGTTCGATCGACGAGGGAGAAGAGGAATTAGTAGTGTACAAAGAAACCATGAAGAAGAAACAGAATGATCTTGTGGGCTCTCAAAGTGAGGAAGAAATGGCAAATTTTCAAAGAGCTTGCATGATAGAGAAATGGATGGAGAAAAAGGTGAGTGAAAAAGTTGTTGTCCGGAGAAAATCCATGGCTGATTTTGATAGAAAATCAAGAAAAGATAGTGGCAATTTTGGGAATTCTTTGTTCTTGAAATCGAGTTCGAGTTCTTCGGATTCGAGTTGTGGAGGTGGATTTTCATCCTCAGAAGCTGAATCTGTTCATGTGGTTTCATCGAGAACCTCTTGTTATGGCTTGCAAAGGCCTAAACCAATTCGAACAAGCGTTACGGCTTCTGAGAAAGAAAAAATCAGCAAGTATGATAAAGTGTTTGATGGTAATACTTGTCGTCAAAAACATAAGAATGAAGGAGGATTTATGAAAACAAAATCTAAAGCTTCGAAAATTTATGGGGATTTGAAAAAAGTTAAGCAGCCAAATTCCCCTGGAGGAAAACTTGCAAGCTTTTTGAATTCACTTTTCACTGCATCAAATGCTAAGAAATCCAAGATTTCATCAAATGGAGCTTATGATGATCATTCTTCAACTGTAAAGTCTGCATCGACATGTTCATCAGCCTCTTCGTTTTCGAGATCATGTTTAAGCAAGACTCCATCTTCAAGGGGAAAATCGAGTAATGGGACGAAAAGATCGGTTAGATTTTATCCTGTAAGTGTAATTGTTGATGAAGATTGTCAGCCATGTGGGCACAAATCTTTACATGAAGATAAACAAAATTTGGAGCCTATAAACAGTAGAATCACAAGTTCCATAAATGATGAGCTGATGGTGCATCTTATGGAGAAGAATCATCGAGTCGAAGAGGCTGCTAGGGATTTGTTGAGGAATTATCAGAAGAAGGTGGAGACTAAATTTGATCTGGAAAAAACCCATGTCAAAAATCTAGCTTTTGATAATCAAGACGAAGATTTAGAGGAAGATGAGGATGACGACGATGTGGCAAGTTGTGCAAGTTCGGATCTTTTCGAGCTCAATAATCTTTCTGCCATTGGAATGGAGAGGTATAGAGAAGAATTACCAGTGTATGAAACTACTCATCTTGATACAAATCGAGCTATTGCAAATGGCTTGTTATTGTAATCACCAAAAAAAACAAAAAAAAAAACAAAAAAAAATCAAGAAAATAATAAGTCCTAGGAGTATTTGTACTTTATTATTATGTTATTGGTTTGGGGGTTTACTAATTAAATCGAGAGAAATTGTATTTCTTTTTGTAATATACTTAATCTTTGAATCAATTTATCTTCTTTTCTTATGAAATTAATTAAGGGCATGCATATCGTTATTCCTATATGAGTAAAGATGTGTAAACGAGATGTTTGTTGAGCCGAACGTACTAAATATGTACCAAAGTTGAAGAAAGTGAAGAACATGATAGCTTTCACACCCAAGATGGTGAGAAGTGCAAACAAAGCAAAGGTATATCTTCTTTACATCTCAATCCACATTATTTTGTGTGTATGAATGTGTGTGTGTGAGAGAGAGAGAGAGAGAGAGTAGGCTTTTACTTTTTCTTGAATTGTGGGGTCTATTTCAAGATGTAGCTAAACTATAAATATGAAATTAATGTTCCTTTGATTTCGAAATTCAATTTTGTAAAATAATTTATTTAGTAATTAGTTTCAACTTTTAGGTGGTGGTAACAAAAGGTCAAATGAAGAACTATGGAGATAAAGAGCAATAAATGAAATATGGAAGGATGGGTGGCTGGCTGGCTGGTTGGTCTCCAAAAGATTGGGACACCAAAATCTATCTTTAGATCTTTGTTGGGTGGGGAAATTAATCTTTAGCAATTAGCATGAAACAATTTTTCCAACGTTTCTTAAATGTATTGTAGAAGAGATAATCACTACAAGAAGTAAGTCTCCATGACATATAAAGTCGAAATAGTCCGTTAATTACTTGTATATAAACTCAATAAACCATCGCTAGAATTAGAATATAATTTACTTATATAAGAATTATTAAATGCTTGTGTAATATACAAAATAAGTAAAAAAAAAAAAAAAACATGAAGAGAAACATTATATATTCATGGGCCCATACAAATAATTAGTTGAGGAAATTACACAAAACCAAGTATTTAAAAATTGATTTTCAAAAATCAGGTCATCACTTCTATCTCTCTCTCCCTGTCTTCTTCACCTCCTCTCTCTCCCTCTCCCTCCAAGGTCGCCGTCGTCGTCGCTATCTCCCTTGCAAGGTTTCTTTCGCCATCATCGGTGGTTGGGATTGGGTGTGGTGGTGTGTTCAGCGACGAAGGATACGCAGCGTCGCGACGCTGTTGAGAATGCAGCGTCGCGATGCTGCAGTTCTTCGTCTTTCCATTTTCTTTTTCTGTCGTGGGTGTGACGATGACTGGATGGTGGTGATGTGGTGGTGGTGGCGGTGCTGTTGGTGTTGATGATGGTGGTGGTACCGCATGGAGTGAAGTGAGGCTAAAGTATGGGTTAGGCTGTGTGGTGGCGGTTTTATAAGTAAAAAAAAAAAAAAAATAACATGAAGAGAAACATTATATATTCATGGGCCCATACAAATAATTAGTTGAGGAAATTCCACAAAACCAAGTATTTAAAAATTGATTTTCAAAAATTAGGTCATCACTTCCGTCTCTCTTTCCCTCTCTTCTTCACCTCCTCTCTCCCCCTCTCCCTTTCTGTCGTCTCCCTCCAAGGTCGCCGTCGTCGTCGCTATTTCTCTTGCAAGGTTTCTTTTGCCATCATCGGTGGTTGGGATTGGGTGTGGTGGTGTGTTCAGCGACGAAGGATGTGCAGCTTCGCGACGCTGCAGTTCTTCGTCTTTCCATTTTTTTTTCTGTCGTAGGTGTGAGGATGACTGGATGGTGGT